>JASGXE010003737.1:0-27499 GCA_030068105.1 Sinentomon sp. SZTP_YWyxl
CTTGTGAATCCCAACTGACCAGTTTTGTGCATGACATCGCCACTGCTCTCGGAAAGTCCAGTCAGTCTGATGCAATTTTCATTGACCTGGTTAAGGCATTTGACAAATCTCAATACCTATTCTTCTCTCTAAGCTATCTAGGCTGAGAATTCCTGAAAATCTTTTCCTGTGGCTCTCAAATTTTATCTCTGACAGGCAGTTCCAGGTTGTAACGATCTGTCAGAGGCCCACCCACTCACTAGGCCTAGTTGCATTCCTCAAGGCTCAGTGTGTGGCCCTCTCCTCTCTCTCATTTATATTAATGACATTGCAGATAATATCATCTCCAACATCAGGTTGTTTCTACTACTACTATTTTAATATATGCAAAAGCATACCAATCAGTTTGCAGATGATATAGTCCTCTACAGAGTTATCAGGTCTCCAGATGATTCCAAAGCCCTTCAGGATGACCTAGATTCCATAGTCAAATGGTGTGATGAGAATCAAATGAGTAGGCATGAATGTCGCAAAGACATCTGTTATGTCATTTGCTTCGTCTACACATCCCTCCATCTCAGATTATTTCATTGGTCCCTCTTTGTTGTTTCGCCCAGACAATATCAAATACCTTGGCATTCATTTCAATCCTGCCCTGAACTGGGGACCTCATATAAGTCAGATGGTAAAACGGGCATCAAATCAACTGAAATTTCTTATCCGACACTATTCCCACGCCTCCAGAAAGGTAAAGGAAATGCTCTACTTCTCATTGGTACGCTCCATCTTAGAATATTCAACAACGACCTGGGATCCTCATCTTCAGTGCCACATTGATGCACTTGAAGCTGTCCAGCGCAGGGCAGTGAGGTTTGTTTCTGGGGACTTCTCCTTTCACTCCAGTGTGACATTGCTCAGGGAAGGGCTGGGCTGGGAATCCCTTGGTAAGAGGAGAAAGCTCAGGGGTGTTTCAATTTTTCGAAAATGTGTCCGTGGTGAGGGAGGATGGGCAGGATGCTGTTGCACCCTGGTCAAAAACACAGGGTCGACGAGGGCCAGTGACCTCGTTTCATTTATCCCACCTTCCCTTTCCAAAAATGTCTCTAGGTTTTCCTTCATAAACAACTACATGTTTCTCTGGAACAAACTTGGCATTTCTCATGACATGCTAAACATATTCGGATTTTTATCTGTCATAAAGCCAAAACTCAGTTTATCGCCCTAGTAGGTAGGTAGTAGGTATGCCTAGGTAGGTACATAGGTTTCTTTGATCATGCCCCCATTTTGCTTCCTTGTAGATATAATGCTAATTGTGCCTTTTCCTTTTTTCCATGTTTTTCCATGTTTTCATGCAGTAAAAATTGAGGTACCTACCGAAATTGATATATTTGTGACCAAATTGATTTCTTGTTGTGTTATCTATTCATCCGAGCGTGCTGTCTAACTGTCACCATCTGGACAATGCCAAGCTGGAATCCTCACGTCGCCTGACCTGGTTCGTGTTCTCTTATTTTTGTTTTTCTGGCCACATTTCTTGACAATACCCACCAAGGGTTTCTAAAACTGTACCGCAATCTCTCTGCACCGATGGTTTGCACTTGAAACCATGTTTTCTTTTTTACTGCCGATAGCGACGGCGTCTTATCTAAACACAAAAAGATACATGCTGCCTCGGTGAAAGAACACGACGACTTGATTGTTGTCGTGGTAATTGTCGAGGCAAAAAAATGATGCATGTCTGACCGGGGATTACCACGTCCAATGGCTTTTACTGCCTGTGGCCCCCAACATAGTTTTAAATTTTTTTATTTTTTTATTCACGAACTTGTAAAAGTCCAACGTAGAGCAGCTCGCTTTGTAAAGAATGATTTCTCTACCTACTCGAGCGTCTCTTCAATGCTTTCCTCTCTGAATTGGCCACCACTCTCTGACAGGCGTTCTCAGTTCAGGCTTTCAGCTCTCAGTAAAATTTTCACACATCACGGTGGTTGGTCATGTCTTTCTGATATTCTTGCTGCTCCTGCTTACATTGGTCGACATGACCATGCTTTCAAGATTAACCTTTATCAACCTTCCAAGAACATACTCAAGTATTCATTCATTCCAAGAACTATTGTAGACTGGAATTGTTTATCCCGCAACTCTGTTGAATCACTAATTCTGTCTCAAAATATGCCTGATTGTTCTTAATTAAGCCTAATCTTGTGGGCCCTATTCGGATCTGATGCAATGCATGGGGTTGATAAAGTTGTGGTCTGGGAACGAGTCAGCGACCCATTCCCAGAACCTGCCCGGAGGCGGCGGCCCATGTTGGCGCCCCCTGCGTGGTCAGTGCAAAACCTTTTTCACGCAGCTGGGAAGAGGGAGTGTGCGTGCTGCTGGCGAACGTCGCTGGTGCTTCCGTGACTCCCTGCGCTTGTCAACCGGCAGTTGCCGGACGGCACCCTCGCTGCGCGACTGACGCAAGGCGAACCTTTCCCTCATTGTAGTGCACTGGATAGGGTAGGTACTCACGTATTGCTCTAAAATGCTCTCATCCCTTAGGTATCATATTTGATGATGGAAGGCGGTGCAATGCAAGTGAAATGTCCTCTGCAGCCATCAAAACCATTCGATCCCTTATCATGTTTCAAACTTTGCCTTTATTTGCCATCCAAGATCATCTTAAAGTGGGTACCTACCCACCTATTCTTTCATTCCATGTACCTGCCAGTCTTCTCTCGAATCAGTTGTTCAAATCTAAATTGTGACTTTCTTTCAAAATTTCAGATCCCCCTTTTCTGCTTCTTTTTCTCTTTGTTTTTTTCTCACTCTTTTTTCTCGTTTTTTCTTTCCTCTTTCTTTTTTGCTTTTTTTTTCTTTCTTTTTTTTCTCATTCTTTTTTTTTTCCTCTTTTTTCCTTTTCTTTTTTGTTTTTGTTTTTTTCCTTTTTCCTTGTTTTTTTCCTTTTTCCTTCTTTTTTTTCTTTTTTTCTTCTATTTTTTTACATACCTACCACCTGCATCCCTATCTTCTCGGGAAGTTCTATTTTTACTAGTTTTTTTCCATTTTTGTGTATTTTTTGAGATTGTGATTGGGTATGCATGAGGAAATGAGTATTAGAGTTTGCTCAAGGTTGGATCTTGCCTGGTTTTGTACGTGTGTGTGTGTGTGTGTCTGCTTGGGTATCTGAAGTGATTGCTATATGATTAGGCCCCGTCCACATTCCGATGATCTCTTCGCGGTCCTTTCCCCTCCTTTTCCCTTTACCCCTCCTTTCGATAATGCAGCCGACGGTCGCGTTTCCTTCCCATCCCTTCCCCTCCCTTCCCTGGTATGATGAACCTCTGCTGTTCCCAATTGATGATTGCCTTAATGGCATGAAAACCTGTAGAACAGAGTAAATCTGATACCAATACCAAGAGGTTTTTTTTCTCAAGAGAGAACATTTTTTTTCAATGTGGGGAGGGTCCCGGTATCACGTGATGTTCTGTAATGCGCCGAAATGGTCTTCGCGAATTCCTTGTGCCAAACTCAACAGAAAAAGACCAAAACGGCCCATGTGAATTTTCTGCGCCAAGCGCAAGTGCGGCGCCGGCTTGCGAAAAATGTGAGTAAAGCGCAAGTAACACACATGCTTGGCACATGTTTAGTTCAAGTGCCAGCAATGCGCCGGGCGCAACAAAAAGTCATTGGTTGCAACTGGGGAAAAAGACGGCAATTAGCGCAAGATTGGAATGGATTGGTCAGGCGCAGGAAACACTCCTGTTTGGCGCAAACCTGGCGCAGGACAAAAGGCTCTTGAGTCATCTTGGAGTGAAGTTTGACACATAAAATGCTGCCTGGGTTTGGACATGAAAAGACCTTTTTCTTCCTTCATGAGGAGTTAGGGAGGGAGGAGAAGGGAAGGAGGCAGAAATATGTGAGAGAAGATAAGAAATTTGGTGTTCTGGTGGAGGAAACGTCCTTCGGATTTTTTTATCCAAATCTGCATATCCAAGTGTGAAACGTAACAGTGATTTGAGGCAGCATTTGACGTAACTTACTTATGAGGCGTGATTTATATTGTACATTCTTTATTTCTTTACTTTCAGCTGAACAAAACCAAACCAATTATCCCAACCCCATCCTCACTGCCGATTGCTTGTTTTCAAACTTCTGGTTGGTGTCCACCGATTGCTTGTTGGCAACCTTAGGGCCTACTCCTTAATGTCCTTTATTAGGCCCAGAAATTATCCCCGAAGTTCGCGTGTCCAGATGACACTGCCAACAATTTCGTCCTTTACTGATTCCTCAATTAATTAATCATTTCAACAAATTAATTTGACAGATCAACACACAATTCATATCAAACGTATCATCTGTGTTATCGTTATCAGAAGAAAAAAAAGTAGAAACTCTGCCAATGCAAGGTTGAAAAACTTTGCACAAAATGTGAAACTGCCATTTGCAGTCCTCACAAGCTTATCTCAGAAGCAAAGGCTGATAGGTATCTAAAATCCTGTCATATTTTTGGGTGGGCCCACCATATGTGAGACTCTCACCTTTTTGGAACCAACTGAAAATCACTCTGCAACGAGGAAATGTGACATGCCTCAGGTTCCCATACTTTGTCCTTATTCGGCCACCAGACTGGAGTCAAAACTGCATATTTTTTCCCAATCTACTTCCGCATGCGCGTCTCTGATTGGTTGATGGGAATTCCAGCCAATTTCAACATCCAATTTTCGAAACCAAACTCAACCAATCCTAACCTGACCTAATCTGACCTAACCTAACCCTATTGCGAATTGCGACCCCAGAAAGAGTTGCGAAGCGGTGGCAAACATGCCAAATGACAAAAACCGGTGGCAGGGCAAAAATTCCAAAATTGATGATGTCACAATTTCAGACGACGGGATTGGCTGCTGCGATTGGAAAGGGGAAGTTCTCATCTTCATTTCATTTAATTCACTTTCTTGCATCTCCTATTTCTTTCTTGTGTTTCTTTATGTCATCTTTATTTCTTTTCTTTTTATTCTTTTTAAAAGCTGCCTCTTTTGAAGTTGCTTTGCTTCCTTCCTTCACCCTTTTTTTCTCTTTCTTTTTTTTCTCCTGTTTTAGATAATAAACGAATGTCAAGGTGAGCAGTTGGATGAACTGTGTTAACAGATGTCTGATGAACTCAGGAGATGACACGGAATGAAGGACGAAGGAGGTGTAGGTAATGACGATAACCCAGCCCAAAGGATGATTGATCTGACGCTGAGCCAATGATCGAGGATTTGTGGCATCACTGCAGTGTGTGTGTGGACTGACCAGGTGGAATGGAGGAGGCTGGATCGTTCCCTTGGAATGGACTGATTTGGTAGAAGGGAAGTTGTTGATCTTTTTGCTTTGTTCTTTTTGTTTTGTTTTTATCATTTCTGTCTTGTTTTTTTCATTTCTGTCGGTTGTTTCCGGTTGTCCCTGAAAACCGGACAGCCTGACAGGACCACCGGAACGCCGGACCGACCCGGATGGGTTAGGTTAGGTTAGGATAGACTATCCTAATCTAACCTAACCTAACCCGTCCGGGTCAGTCCGGAGGTCCTGTCCGGCCCGGCTGTCCGGTTTTCAGGGACCACCGTTGTTTCTTCTTCTTAAGGTCTGGCGAAAAGAAGCCGTAAACCTTACTTGAGTCTTGGGTCTTGAGTCTATTTGATGGCGGCCCCCCACCACTGCGTGGTCAGTGCAAAACCTTTTTCACGCAGCTGGGAAGAGGGAGTGTGCGTGCTGCTGGCGAACGCCGCTGGTGCCTCCGTGACTCCCTGCGCTGCCAAGTTAACCGAGCTCATGCCGAACAGTGCTCTCGCCGCGTGACTGACACAAGGCGACCCATTCCCCGTTGTCGTGCACCGAAAAGGGGAAGTTCTCATCTTTATTTCATTATATTCACTTTTTTGCATTTTTATTTCTTTGTCATAATTATTTCTTCTTTTCCTTTTCCTGGTTGAAACATTGTGGATACTTGGCAATTTCATGAGCAATGTACACTGGTTGCGAGGTTCCCCCTAAAATAAAAAAAATAAAAAAAGGGTAACAGTTCGGAATACCTGCGGACATTGAACTGAACGAGTTATCACCATTGCTCTCTGATATACTTAAAGCTAACTAAACCTCACCTAACCTGGCCTAACCCTACCTAACCTATCCTAACACACTTATCCTTACCTATCCCACCCTACCTACATCGTCCTCATCTTCCTATCCTATTTTGGCTGTTTGAGCGTCTGTGAAAACTCGTCCAGTTCAGCTTTTTTCAGATGTCGGCAGGTATTTCGAACTGCAACCAAAAAAAGCACCATGTTTTGTTTCAAAAAGGTGTTTTTGTTATTGTTTTCATATTAAAACAGCCCAGATTTTGGCGAATAAGGGTTTTTGGCACCTTTGAGTGTTCTTTTTTCCGGTCACCCGAAATGAAACTTTTTATGGAATTGAAACTGAATTCAATTTTTTTCTGCTTTGTATTAAACTGAAATTAAAATTTTCCAGGGTGAGTCTGAAAGGCGTGCCGGAACATTTCAGGAATTGTTCTTGATGCCAATTCTGACAAAAAATCAAAGACTGAATTTTTTTCTTCGAAAAACCCCTCCTTCAGGATTTTAATTGCACAGGAAGTTCTGGTTGCCATGGCATTTTTATTTTTTTTTTTTTGGTTCAAAATGCTCCCGGATCATTTGGGGTCCAAGAATAAAAATCAGCCAAATCCTATGAAATTATTAAAATTTACGGGTCCTTATACCCCATTCACACTGGGCGTTTTTCTTACTTATACTTGAGTAAGAACCAGCAGTGTGAACGCATCTTACTTTAGAAAGTCAAGTGGCCAACTTACTTAAACATTTTACATAAAAGGGCCATTTTATTATACCCCATTCACACTGGGCGTTTTTCTTACTTAAGTAAGAACCCGCAGTGTGAATGCATCTTGCTTAAGTAAGTCAAATGGCCAACTTACTTAAACATCTTACTTAAAAGGGCCGGTTTAAGTAAGTTGTTTAAGTAAGATCCGGGAGGTTACTATAGTAAGAAGTAGGTAAGTAACTTTGTATGTAGTTTTCCAATGTCTCAAAGCCCTCTAGTCTGTTTTTTTTGCATACAGCACAAAAACACATTGTCTAGAGATGTCATACAGGGTATATAGGTACCTCCCGCATGGTTGCTGGTTGTTGGGCATGTCCAGAGAGTGTACCTTTTTCTTTCTGTTACTGAAATTGTTTGTTTTTTTTGCATTTATTGCACTCCTTCTTCAATTGAATGCTGCCATATGGCCAGGCATGACGTATCTTCTGTGGCAAAGGTGTAGGAGGACTGTGAGCACCGCACCTTGAGAGTCTAACCATGTCGCTTTCTACTTGATGGAAAACTGTTCAGTCAGTCCTGAATGGGTAGAAAACAATAACCGTTCGTTATCAATCTGTTCCATATCAAAAGTGGTTCAGGAACATTCCTGAATGCAGCATTAAAACAAAATAAAATGCAGTGGCATGTACCTATCTCTTCACATCTCCCAATGACAGCAGCATGAGGGAGACGAATTTATTTTAAATGCATGACTTCTAGAACTGCAGATCTATCAAAGATCAGCTATCATCCTATTATCTAACACCACCTAAATCGCTGCAGACACCTATCTGGACAGGCCTGAGCAATGTCGCCTCCATGTGGGTACATGTGATGCCTCAAATTTTGCAAATACCATGATTCCATGGAAAAGTTTGTAGGTACCTACCTGTATTACCTAATTCATACTGAAATTAGGTAGGTAGGTACCTATTATTTTTTTTTGTTTAGAATGTGTGTTGTGCCGTATTATCAGTGCCTTTCAAGTGCCTAAATGTAATTTCCCTGATAAAATTAAATTAGTTGCTGGCCAATGATGATGGCAAAAAATTGACATGAAGTAGGATGAAAAAAAAACGAATTGGCCTAGAGCCATAAGTTAAAAAAAGTACGAATGAGCATTCTGCAAGAGTGGAATACGAATGCCTGCAGGTGCACATTTCCCCACCCATAGACTTGATATTTTGTGTTGTTACCTATGGTAATTCACTTGACCAGCCATCATTTTTTGCTGCATACCAAGATTTGGATTCGAGGAAATGGGATTAAAATTAATTTCGAAGATCTGTGTTCGTATCCGAAAGTGAAGATTCGTATTTCAGATCCATTGGGCGGATTTTTTAAACGAAGCCCATCTTTTAGGCCGCGGATTCTTTCTTTTTTAAATGCAATTTTGTATGCAAAAGAAAAATAATCTGCGGCCTAGCCTAAAAGATGGGCCTCGTTTAAAAAATCGGCCCATTGTTTTCGTTCTGCAGAGAAGTCAAATGATAAATGTGGAATCAAGCTGAAAACAACTGGGTTGACCAAAACATTTTCCTGCCTGCTCTACCTACTCATACAAACACAATCCACTAGTCACCCAGCACTTCATGAACCCAGCACCATAAATGTGGCATCAAGCTGAAAACAATTCAACCAAAGTCGCCCAGCATTCCATGAATGACATCCAGCTGAAAACAAATCATGCAAACACACTCCTAGTTACTCAGCACTCCCTGAACATGATCGGTTCAGGTCAGCTGGCTCTAAAATCCAGGAGCATCTGAAATCTTGGAAAATAAAAAAAAATTATTTGACCGAAAGCCCCAGCATATGAAAACAGCATAGTTTTTTGTGTTGATTCATTGATTCAGGTGCAGATTTGCCACCCGATTTCAACACCCGACCAAGAGAAAATTGTGCAAACATTACAATCAAATTAAAATCAAAATCGAAAGTGAAGACTGATGCATGTTTTCCCAAAAAGGCTTCTCTTCCAGTTGCATGCTTTCAACAACGTAAGCAGGGCCTTACTAGTAAACAATGAATCTGTTGGTTGGCAATGTTTTATTTTTTTTATCTGCACACTGGCTACTGTGCGTTTCTTCGGAGGTACCTAAAGCAAGACAGGCACACTGCAGCATGTCCCTGTGACACCAAGTGAAGCACCAACTTTTTCCGTGGGACTGAAGGTCAGACAACAGATATAGGTAGGTGCCTACATGGTAGGTATTAACATTCACTTTTATGTAGGCCTTGGTACCTTACCATTCGACTGAAATAACCTAGAACCCACCCAACCTTCATCTTTGCCCTTTACACAAGCTGCCCAAAAGTACCTAGGTACCTAATAATTTATCTTTTCTTTCTCCCAAAGGAATATTTAGGAAAGAGTTGGTTATCTGACATGGCTCAAATATGTGTGCTGTTTTCGCAGGTGCTGGCTTTCTTCATATTCCTTCATAGTTGCTGTGGTAAGTTGAATTTGGTTTGGTTTGGTTTCAACTTTTGGATCCCTGGGTACTTAGGTAATTCAGATTGAGTGTGTTTATCATTATCTCCTTTCATTCATTTTTGTTTTCTTGTCCATTCAGTAATTTTTTCAAATGGCGAGGCTCAAAATGCGAATGTTTTCAACATGCGTTCCAAATGTGTGTGCAGTGGGATGGCATCCATCACATCTGTCCTGGTGGCACACCTGCGGTCTGTACCTTTTGGCCTGAAAGTGATAACCTTTTTGCATCACTCTTGTATAAACTGGCTTCAGCTTAACTGCATCTTTTAGTTCGACTGATTTTAAGTTACCTACTTGGTTGCAATTTTGAGTGGTGCAGCTTTGTATCGAGTGCTTTGTTGCTTGATTAGGTATCTCTTCTTTTTCCGACGTTTTCATCATCCTGTCACCGCCTGACATGTCCCAACATGCCTGCGCACAGATTTTATCTCCACAGCTCATGTGTAGCCCGTTGAATGCGGCTCACAGCTAAGCACAAAGGTGGATCACTGTGATGATTGTTTTGTCTCTCATCTTGTGTGATCCTTGAGCGCTCACTTCACATAGGAAGGGCTGGGTGTTCAATTCTCTTGCTGGTCATAAAATTTCAGGTTGATATGATTGTTCTTCGCCTTACTTCAGCAGTTGGTATCTGTCGTGACATACGAAAACACATGACTTATGAAGATGAAGCCATACTGTGTACTGTGACACGCAATGAGGTGTTATGTCACTAAAGAAAAGATCATCCCGTTCTTAGTTTGGCCTAGTTGGGTTTATGGGATTTTTTTGGCATAGTCTGTTTATTTTTATATGATTGATGGGTGTCAACTGTATTTTTTGTTCAGTCTTGAGATGGCTAGACAGAAATAGCCTTTCCAGCTATTATTTTCCTAAAGTCATCCTTTTCCAAAGGTCTGTATTCTGACAACTTCAACAGCTGGGTCAAACAGATAACACGATGGTCACTCCAACCATTTCTCTTAGGCAGAGTTTTGAATTGAATCGATTTTTGGAAAAAAGTAACATGTTCATTTTTTTTGGAATTTTAATTTACGGGCTGAAATTTGGCATGTGAGCCTGTTGACAGGTGCAAAAATGGAACATGTGTGATGGTTGCAAAAAGTCTTGCTTGCTGGGAAATTTCTGATTCTCTGAAAAATGCTACGTGCCTGGACTATTTTTTGGGGTTTTCTAGTTTTTCTTGAAATGAACAGAAATGGACATGTCCTTTTTCCCAATAAGCGACTCAATTGACATTACACATTTAGAAATTATCGATTTTTTTTAAACATAGCCCCAGGGGATGAAACCTATCAGTCGATAACTGAGAAGCAAATCATTGGGAAATATCGATACAATGCTGTCCAATTTTCCTCGAAACAGAAGTTTTAAATCGGAAAAGCTTGCCGAAACTGAGTTTTCAACTGAACTGTCTTCGACGAATACCATGGAAATGCTTAAAGATCTTATTTTTCGTCTCCTATCTGGTGGAACGGATAGGTCATGCAGATTTTACATCTGCAGATCAGACCGGATTGCCAGCACAGAACCCTTGCAACTTGAAATCCAACATGATCTGATGTCTATCCGTGAATGCTTAAAAGAAGGTGCATCTGTGAGTGGTTAAAGGCAATTGTGCATGTAGGTACCTATTTTTTTTATTTTTTTGCATTTTGTTGGGTACCTACTCACAGGCATTTGGGCCTACTACTCGTATTTAAACACTCCTTTTCATGCTTGCTTGTTGTGTTCCAGTGTTCTGTCAAAGGGCACCTACAATATCCTACATATCCCAGGAGGAAATAAGGGATATAGGAGGATCAGTTGATTTGAAATGTTCAGTACAGTATGCTGCCGATTACCCTGTTATCTGGATGAAATTGGATACACACAACAGAGGGAACAGCATTGCTCTCTCCACGGGAACTAGTCTCATCCTCAGGGATTCAAGATTTGCACTACGTTTTGATGCAGCGTCTGCCACTTACAATCTGCAGGTGAGCTTATCAGTGTTACTATAATGATTTTAGCAGTACAGTTAGGTAATGCTTGAGATGCCATTATTTTACCACATGGCACCCAAGCTTGGTTTCCTCATTGGCATCCAATCTTGTTTTGCTGGTGTGCTTCCGGGCATTTCACAGCAACCCATTTTTTAAATTTACATACACTTACGGGTGATTGCCCCTCCCCTCCGTTAGGGGCTTTGTCTTTTTCCACTGACCCCTGAGAGAATAGCTCTAATCCGAGGCTGCTGGTATAATAATTTTCTCCAATTACTTCAATGCTATCAATTATCCCTGCAACGCCGGACTAACACCATTCTGGAGCACTTCTTCAGGAAAGAGAAGAAGTTATTTTTTATTTCGGTAACAGTACCAAAGTACTGACAACCACCGCATGCGCCACCTCCGCCTCTTCTTGAATGAAGCAGTGGCGGAATTAAACTTGAAATATGGGTACAAATACTTACAAAGTGGTTGCCACAATTGCATGTCGTAGATCCTAATTTTCATTCTTGTCCAAATTGCTCCTAAAGTTACTGAATCCTTAAAAAACTAACTTTCGGATAAATTAGCTTTACGCAGTTCCGTTAAAGACAAACATGTGAACAGTAGCAGAAAGGTAGCAAATCAGCAATGCATTTTCAGTTCGGGCCCATCGCCACCGATCATCACAGCCGACTCCAACTGAAAAGCATAGACATGTAATGACAATGCGCTCTAAATGCTTTGACAGAAGCCAGAATTTTTACAAAATTCTCCAAAACCCATTGAAACTGATCTCCACCTGGACCTAGAGAGCAGGAAAATCAGAGTTTCGCCAAACAATGATTGGATGAGAGCGTGAAGAAATCGCGGTTTATCTTCAACTATGGCCGAATGTGCTAACAGACTATCTATCTGTCGTAGAAAAAATAGGTAGGTACCAAAAAAGTGAAACAATAAAATTAAAAAAAACCAAAAGATAAGGATCATTATGAATGGTATTTATTAAAACCGAACCTGCACCGTTTCAGTCGCTTCTTAAATGATGCTGCGGAGATTGCTGACGAGGCGACGGATGAGGTAGTAGTCAGTACTTTGGAACTGTTTGGTACCTTTACGAGTATTTCACTGTATTTCATTTCAAAACAATGACACAATGCTCATTTGTTTTCTCTTGGATATGTTACATCCAACCGGGCATGTCTTTCATTTGGGGACGTCACAGGTTTGGAATCAGTCAAATGCAATCTAGCATTTTCCAAATTTTTTGGGTGAGAATTTGTCAGACAAATTCCAAAATTTGTCAGTGAGAAATTCTGATGAAGTTCCTAAACAATGGCCTCAGATGAGGTGCTGAACGTTGGATGGTTTTTTCAGGGATCCAGATTGTTAAACCTCACAGCATTGTCTCTTGCCTTCAAAATCATTTCGGCCCTCCCCCCTGCAGCATCATCTTCATCTTCGCAGAGGTAGTGCAGAACCTGGAGTTCAGAAAACTGACAAACTTGCGTCAAAACACACATTGGGTGCAGACTTTTCAGACACTACACAAGGTTGTCACCCTACTGAAAATCTGAAAATTCCAGGGAATTGTAAATTTGCACCTGGAAAACCTGAAAAATTTATGGGAATTTTAAATTTGCACCTGGAAAACCTGAAAAATCCAGCGAATTGTAAATTTGCAACTGAAATACCTGGAAAATCCAGCGAATTATAAATTTGCACCTGGAAAACATGAAAAATCCAGGGAATTATAAATTTGTAACTGGAAAACTTGGAAAATCCAGCGAATTATAAATTTGCACCTGGAAAACCTGAAAAATCCAGGGAATTATTATAAATTTGCAACTGGAAAACTTGGAAAATCCAGCCAATTATGAATTTGCACCTGGAAAACCTGAAAAATCCAGGGAATTGAGAGATAGAAAAAGGAAAACCTGGAAAATCCTGGGAATATTGAAAGCTTCGTTCTTTTTCTTGCCTACCCCAGATGGAAATCAGCCTCGAGAACACCGTAACTGCACCCAAAATGAACCCTAAATTTGAAGTTTCTTCAGCTTCTGGAGGGCCTCACCCCCATACCACCCAGCGCTTAATGCCCAAATCTTTCCGTACTTTTTAAGACTTGGAAAGTTCAGAGAATTCTGCTGTGGATTTTGAGTGGCAACCCTGCTGCACTAGTTGGGGCCACAGGCATTATAAAGCTGTTAGACAGTTGTATCCCCGATCATGTATCATTTTTTTTGGTACGGCAGAATCATGAAAGAACCAGAAACCCTGCAGCAGACACCCAGTAAAACGTCATCCGCCATCTTTGCTCTGTTCCCTAATTTTCTTTCACCCTCCTTAGATTAAGGATATTCAGGAGACTGACGCTGCCGTGTACCAGTGTCAACTTCTTCTGGGGTTGAACAACAAGGTGACGGCTGACGTACAGTTGATCGTACGTCTTCCTCCTCTGATATTCGACAATTCAACACGTGCTATTGTTGCCAGCGAAGGCCAGTCGGTGAACTTGGAATGCTATGCTGGTGGTGCACCACCTCCGAAAATATCCTGGAGAAGAGAGAACAATGCTATTCTGCCAACTGGAGGCTCCATTTATAGGTGAGTTATTTTTTTTCAAGTTGCTTTTTCGTTTCTGGCTGTGTTTGTCCACACAGACACACTGTAGCCTATGTCTTGCAGGCTTGCAATGATGAACCTTGATGCAGAAATCAAATTTTGTCTTGAATAATAGTTTCAGCTCTCGTTCAGCTGCAATTCCAATTTCCAGGAAAATATGAGGATATATGAAGAAAGGCACACACACAGTAGGTACCTACTGTGGCAGTGAAAACTTTGTGACCTTTTGTCAGCATTTTATTGTTGTGCATTGAAAATTTGTTAAACCTTCCCTGAAGTTATTGTGCAGATTTTGCAAAGTTGGAGCAAGGTTACCTGACAAACCTTGAATCTTGGAAAAAAACGTTTATTTTCCAACGTGGACTTTGAAAAATTGAGAAAACCTCGAATTTGACCTTTTTTTGTAAAACCCTTGTCCTTGGGAAAAATAAAAAACTGTGTAAAACCTCGAATTTGACCTTTTTTTTGTAAAACCCTTGTCCTTGGTAAAAATGAAAAATTGAGCGAACCTCGAATTTGACCATTTTTTTTTTTTTTGTAAAACCCTTGTCCTTGGTAAAAACCCTGTTCGTGGTGTTTTAGCAACCTGTTCTTGTTGGATACCTCTGTCCTTTGAAGGATTCCATCTCTGAAACCCTCTGCCAGGGTTCAGTGTGGAACCCTAACCCTGCAGGGGATTCCACCCCAAGTTCCACTTTTCCCCAAGTTTTGGATTTTGTTGCAAAAGAACCTTGTTTTTTTATCAGCTTGCGTTTGTTCGCAACTAAGAACATACTTGTTATCTAACTCTCTTAACTGTTACTCAGAGTGATCACAGTTTCACTTGTCATTAATGTTTCGGTCAAGTTCTTGGATGAAGATTGAAATTTCTATCTGTGGACTCTTTTGTTCATTCTTTCAAAAGTGATTATCAAGTTTTTCACCTTTCCGACAGACAGCGATAAACTATGTTTAAATGACATTTACATTCGAGTCCATTGATGAAAGTTAGCCATGATGTGATTTTTGATCGGTGATTCTGTTATTGTGGCTTGGTTTTTAAACTTCAATTGTCTTTAGCCTTTTTGAAAACTTTGTCCAATTTGCATTTTATTTCAGATTTTTTGTGACAGGTTGACAATTACAAATATTGTTAAAAAATTGTCGGGATCTGGATCTATATTCCTCTTGTTGTTTTTTTCGTTTCAGGGGTAACATTTTGAAGATTCAAAGCATCAAGAAGGAAGACCGTGGAACATACTACTGTGTTGCTGACAACAGTGTCGGCCGTGGTGCTCAACGAAATGTCAACGTTGAAGTTGAATTTGCTCCCGTCGTCTACGTCCCACGCCCACGTCTTGGCCAAGCCCTTCAGTACGATATGGATTTGGAATGCCACATTGAAGCATATCCTCCCCCATCGATCAGTTGGGTCAAGGATGACTTTCAACTGGCCAATAATCAACATTATCAGTTAGTGCCTTTTGAATTCACTCAGATGATGAAGAGTATAACCGCGGTGGAATTAATGTACTCACACAAGTAAAAATTGTAACCGTTCAGATTTTGATAAAATTCTATGCTGCAGAAATTAAAGCCCTCGTTTGTTACCGAGGTCAAAATCTGACACCTCTTGAACGCTTTGCTGAAATCTGGTGCTTTTCCTGCCTGCATAAGAACAAAGAGAAAGAAAAAAAGTTTCGGAGGCAACAGCTAAATGTGAAAAATACATGTGTGGGTACATTAATTCTGTCGCCACTATACCTACATTAGAGTCAAGACACAGTGGCACTTGCAGTGTGTTGATGAAGGAGAATCATGTGCTGTTGTGACAAGCATGAGTGCCCAATTCTTTTCACGGGGAATTAATAATAATAATAATAGTTTAATTCGCAAGGACTATGTCCGGCGCGAATCAGCATGAGGGTGGGTTACTCAAGTGAGAAGAAAAGGGTGCTGCGAAAAAGTCCAAGTCTATTTTCGGAAACAGAGTTTTTGTTTAAAACCATGCAATGTAAGATCTTTTCCTTCCCCAAATATCTCTCGCCCTAACAAATTCCACTCCTGCACAGTTCTGACCACAAAGGAGTATTTTCCAACATCCGTATGAACATTGTCCACTCGAAGCTTGAAATCATGGTCTCCTCTCCCCACATAGCATGGAGGCCACAGAAACTCCTTAAGACCAGACCAACCACCCACATTGTTTAAAGCTTGATAAAGAGAAGCCAAACGTGCCTCGTGTCTTCGTCGAGCCAGAGACACCCAACCCAAATCTCCTATCATCTCAGACACACCATTGAGAATTGAGGTGATTACCTACCACGTGGCAGACAACAGCCATTGTGGCATTTAACCATCCGCATCATTTGATTTGAAGGGGAAAATGCCCCCCGATGCCGATAATTCTCAAAAAAGAAAAATTAAATTTGGAATAACTTTCTCATTTCTGAATATCGGCAAGATTCTTGTTGCATTTTGTTGTGAAAAGTTCTCTTGAAGAAAAAAAAAACTTTAACATGAATATGCCCAGGCACTTCATTTCGGCTGTAGGTGAGTACTTCCATTGAAAATAGCTGTTTTCACTAGGTACATTTCCATAAAAAAAACCCCATCTCTATTAGGCCTATTTAAAAATGGGAAAATAAAAAGCATTTTCTAAACTGCGGCAAAATTACACCCTGCAAGCGAAATTTAGGAAGCTTCAAGGTGGTAATCCAACTGCTCTCTTTCTCTCCGCTGCTGCCAAGTCAGAAATTCAAAAATCATTGCAATTGTTTGTTCAGGCAAAATCCCATCTGTGGATCTCTAGACGATGATGAGATTGGCTTGAAACCATCCCTTCAACAACACAACAAGAAGGTTGAACATCTTTTTGCTTCAAACCACCTGATTGATGGGCCTGGCACTGTATTGGTGAGGCATAAGTGCATCCTTTTTCCATGGCAAGATATCGCCTAAGGATAAGGGGGTCTGTTATGAGAGAGTTAAATATATCACCTGTAGGCAGATATGGGTGAGTTAAACACCTTCGAAGGAATTGAATTTTGCCAGTTTTGGGATTGGGAAGGGTCATATTTTTGTCTGTCTGTGGTCGGTTGCCTCACGTAGTTTTGCAAGGTAGGTAGGTACCCATTTTTCTTCAATTTCAATTAATTGTCATTTCGATTTTCACATCTGGATTCTGGCCTTGTGAGAAAATATTTCAGGCATCTGGGACTTTATTCGAATCAACCTGCGTCCTGCTACCGACCTGCTAATTTCCATTTTCTTTATTCGAATCAACCTGAAGTTAGAGGTGCTTTGGACCGCCTGTAATATCCTGCTAAGCGTTTCGTTAACGAATAAGTTCTTCGGATCAAACTAATGCTAGCATTTATTTTGGCAAGTATTTATGTTGCCTTTACTCGTTATCATTTTGCTTCCTTTTTTCCTATTTCTTTCTCAGAATTTCGCACTTTGCCACTGCCGATGAATTCACTGACACCACATTGCGTGTGATTACAATTGAAAAGAAACAGTTCGGCAAGTACATCTGCAAGGCAGCTAACAAGCTCGGAATTGCTGAGGCACAAGTTGAATTGTTTGGTAAGATAAATAATACCTACCTATTGAAGGATCTACCCATCTACCTGTTGGTGTAGAGTAAGTAGATCAAACAGACACCTGAAGAGTAGGCAGCATTGAGCCGACGCTGTGAGCTTTACCTAATCAATAAAGTTTTGTTAGAATTTGACATAATACCCCGATTTCTAAAACATGGATGATCTCGATCTGCGAATTTCTTCCATTTGAAATGCATTGGAGAAATCCGCAGATCCAAGACAATTTGTGTTTTAGAAATTGGTCAAATATGTGCTTTTTGTTTTTATGGTTGTGTTGGCATTTTTAAGAAAGTAAGTAGGTAGTTGTTTCAGTCGTGTGCCATTTGGGCAGTAGATAGTTTGCATTTTTTTAACTTGAAGGTGAGAATGTTTTCAGTGAAAAAACGGATACTTCAACTGTTTATGCCAATTTCCGTGCCAGTCGTTTTCACCTGATGATTCATGTGCATTGTTGCAACTGGGACGACATCTGTTTAATTCCAAGCATGTTACATATCACTTTGAAAAAATCAGATGCTCGCTTTTGTGTGGGTAGACATGCCTCTATTGTTATTTTTGTATCATGAAAGAAGCTGAACTCGCAATCATTCTGCAAAGCTTGAGAACACAACAAAATGTTTATTTTTTCGGTCTTTATCACCCTATAAGTACCTCATTACCAAAATGGTGATCTTTCTGCTAATCTGTGTCTTCTCCAAAATTGATGGGAAATTTATAAATTGATCAGTGGAGACTCCTTGTTTTGAAAACTGAGAGCTTTGGCCCGCTTCTTTTTCAGTCGGATGCTGTTCCGTAATTCCATTCAGGCCTATCTCCAAAATTATCTCATGGGTATTTTTGTGTTGACCAAGTTACTTTAAGGGGGGGGCAACCCAAAATTCCTTACTTCGGTGTTTATTATTCGATTGCAGCCAAATTTTGCACACATTTGGCATTAGGTGGAGGAAGTTTGTGTGTGAAATTTCACCTCTGTATCTTAAGTGGTTCCAGAGTTATTCATGTTTTAGAAAAATCATTACGCGGAACTTTGTGCGACTCCTGTATTGTAACGATATGTCTTATTTAACTTCACTTTGCGCCAAACTCTTCCAAAAGGTGCCAAAAGTGGAGTGACAGAGCTAGTTTTTTCATTTTTGGCCCAAAACTTTTGAAATGGTTCCTTGCGAGACTTGTATTTTAAGAAGCGATGCACTTGGGAAGATGAATGCCAAAAAAAGTGGAAACAGATTGAAAATATCAAAATTCCGGCTCTGTCACTCCATTTCTGGCAAAAAACTATATCAGTATACAAAATTTGGCCTTTTTATCTTGTCATTTGGCTGAGATAGAACATTTGAAAGTTTAAAAAGGCAGGCGAAAAGCGATTGCGGTAAATTTGCATTTTACGAGCAAAAACAAAGAACAAAAATCCTATGTTCCGTTGTTCGAAAAAAGTCTCTCATTTGAAAATGGATTGAGATAATGACCTCTGGTTTTTTGCATTTAATTCGTCAGAAAATTCTCCACGAGAATGCAATAAAACCAGACATGCTAAATTTGGCAAAATTTTTTCAATTTTGGGTTGGCCCCCCTAAAACTGGCCATGCTTTTTTCTCAGCAATTCAAATGCAAGCATAGCTTTTTTTCAAATGAAAGCACGGACTTTGGTTTTGCTCTCGCATTATTGCAAAATAATGGTCCAATAAGAAATAGGCCTGCGACCCCGTCAGAGTGCGTATTACGAGAAATTAATTGTTTATTCCCTCGTCAAAGCAGCTATACAAATTTGGGCAAAATCTGCCATGCCAATAATTGGCAGGCATTGCCTGCAAAAACGAGCATCTCATAAATTTTCAGTGTCCAAACCCCTAGATACATGTCGATGTCTTGCGCATTTGGCTTTTTGTTGACTGCATGCACTGTGAAATTAACACGAAGGGCGATTCAACATCAGCAACATGCATGAAAAACTGTCCGAGAGGCAATTTTGTGGTAAAATTTGCCTACGGTTACTCCCAAAGGCCAAATCCCTTTTTTCGTTTTTTGCCTGGCATGGAGTTTAGATTTGTTGTTTCGTCGTAGTTTCATCTTTTTCTGTGATGGACATTTATTCAAAATTCCATCGGAAAATTTTGTTACCCAACTCTTGTCTTGTCCCTTGTAAGCATGACATCACACAATTCTGTATTGGCACCAATTCAAGTTCTTTCCATATATCTTAATGGATGCATTTCAGAATTTGGTAATGAACATGACATTTTGAGCCATTCTTTACGCATAAAAGCATTTGTCAACCGATTTGCTGCTCGCAGTGAAGTTTAACCTAATATTGGATTATTCATGTTTTTCCCTTCCTTTACATTAGAAACTGTAATCCCAGTTTGCCCACCAGCATGTGGTTTCACTTATTACGGTGGAGCTACACCACTCGGAAGTGCAACATTTGGCCTTTTGGGCCTAACCCTTTTTCTGCTTTGTTTTATCCAGTGGTAAGTTCTTATTTCTTGATGCGGATTTAATATCACCAGTAAAACGCAGCACATGGACACCATTGCTTCACATGAGGTGTTCATACACATTCGAGATTGGGGCACCGATCTTTCACATGCAGCTCTTACACCGTTTGCGTGCAAATGTTAAGGCACAAATTGTTTCACATGCAGCTCTCACTGTTTACGGGCAAGTGTTGATTCACAAATTCTTTCACGGTTGTTGAGTAGTCGTAAACCACTCAACGGTGCAGAGAATTACATGGGTACCTTGCATTGTGAGAAGTTTCTATTAATTACTGTCAATGTTTAGAACTTTTTTGTTTGTTGTGCATGGAATGGGATGCACGTTTTCAAAGTGTGCAGTGTGTGTCGTAATTCGAGCCATTTTAAATTATGTTACCAATTCCTGGTCTTCCCTCGTTAAACCTCGCTTGCAATATGCGGCATCGCCTATTTTGATTCTGCACCAGTCAGCTCATTGTCCAGCTCCCCCCACTCCTACTCCCACTGCATGTTCGATTTGATTTGATTTCATTCAGCATGTTTGTGCACGACAGTGATGTCAGCTTCATTTGGACTTGCATAGAAGGCCAAATGAATACAAATGACACGAATTCTCCGGACACGTAGTTGCCTTGCCAACTGTCACTTCACATGAAGCTCTCCAAACGTTTCATGACTGGGACCAGATTTCTGCTGAATTCGGCTGCTGAATCGAGTTTGGTAGAGCACTCTGGAATCAAAGAATCTTGCGAGGCAGCAAACTTCAGCATTTTTTTCATGACCGTATCACTTGGGCCAACTTCTGTACACCTTGCGATGGAACTGGAAAGGCCCAACTCCCAAGATTAAATTATTATTTTGGAGGAGCATATTTTGCCTTCATTGATATTTACAATAATCTTATTACACATGGATCGCAGCACATCCAACTGTGATGTTATTTTAAGAGAATATTTTGACAAGATTTTTAAATCTAGATTTTCAGGCTGTCTTGAATGATTTTTCTAAAAAATCTTGCAGCTGCGTGACGGACACTTTGATGAACACATTTTTCTGCAAGAAATAATTGCACATTTTTGGGGATACTCCCCCTTCGTTCCATGGGGAAATCATTTGTGACCCAATTTTGTGACATCTGTTACCTCCCGTCTCTCAGGGCCATCCCATTTGGGTTGGTTGATAAACTGGTGCCATTTTCTTGTTGGCATTAGGATATGCATGTCTAAAGTATGTTCCCTTGGAAGATAACTCGAAACCTACAGCAATGGTTGGCTCTGGCTGTGACTCACCCGTTTGTTATTTGTCAGCGTATTCAGCCTCTTTGATAACATAGCACAAGCGTCATTCCACCCTGGCTCTGATGTGAAGGAAAAAATGCATCAGCAGGAGTGTTGTTGAGCCACTGGAAAATTGCACTGCCAAGAGCAGGTCGTCCGATAGTTTGCTCCCAGGTTTTTCAAGCTCTGGAAGAGACAGAAGTCATTCGGGGTTTGATCAGGGAATTGAGGTGGTCGGTGTATTTCTGCTCTGTGACGGGCAACAAATTATACTGGAAGCGGTGTGCAAAGCACAACCCTGTTATTGTTCGCCATTTTAGATGCGCTATGAGAAAGAACGGCACCCTGGCAAGTCAGAGAAAAAGGCGTAAAAGGAACTTCTCTGGAGTTCACCTTGTAATTTTGGACAAGGATAGAATCGCCGTGTTTCCATTGATTGCACTGCATTTTCATTTCAGCAGGATTGCAAAAGGGGATGCACGTTCCATCCGTGGTCATCATCTGCTCCAGAAAGGGTGCTTCTCGTGCTGTATTTGGAGTGCTTCTATCCTGCACCATGAGGTACTCAATTCGGAAAACATTGGTTGATGATTACAGGTTGACGCTGTGGCCACCCTGACCTCCGAAACTCGATGCATCAACTTCCGAATATTGCGATCTGCAAGAGCTTCAGCACCTCAAAACTGCCTTCAGCTGCATTTGAATGTCGACAACACTTTTTGCCTTGGGGGTGAAACTTTTGATGACTGTTCTTTGTCCTTCCACTGATCCCAGAGCAGTGCTTTAAAACATTACAAACGGGAAGTCAGTTTACAACCCCTGCCGTGACTTTAGATGGCAGGCCAGGGCCCCCAGCGAGCATATTTTCCAAGAATGGACAGGTTCAGATAGCTTTAATTAGCAAAAAAATATTTTTTTTTCTTGCGAGTACAAGGCTCAATCGAGGATATTCTTGCACAAAATGCTCTCTGCCATCTAAAGTAGCGGCAGGCAGGGTTTGTAAAAACTCAAACGGTAACAAGGAGTCACTGTCAGCAGAAATCCAGGAAGACATTCCATGAAATCTCTCAAATTTCGAATGCCTGATAGGGAACTACCCCTATACTCCTGTTCGGGAAACAACCTGATTGCAATTGAGAAAGGTTTCCTCTAAATCTGCCACATTAGCTATGTTTTTCTTTTTTCGTTTTCCCTTTTTTTCCAACAGAAGCCGAAGTGCCGAATCCAAATTCCATTTTAAGATTCAGGTTTTCATCTGGAAATCAGGTCCATCTGGCTGCTCTGGCTATTGCCGTTTCTTTCTTCGCAGCAATATTCCAGCATCTTCTGCCATTTGAATAGTTCTTTCCGGAACTCTTCCATATCCGATCACCAATTTCTCTGCACCATCCCACATCATTTGCCGTTATGGTTCATCTCGAAAGCCTGTATTTTGCCGTAAGCGACAAGATTTGATTAATCTTTATGCACAATCGTAACAGCTATTTTTTGTTTCGTAACAGCTATTTTTAAACCAGTTTTCCGGTCTTGGAATTGTCATTCCATTTTTTATTTTAATTCCGTCTTATCCAGTATTATTATTGGTGGGATTTTTCCAATTTCTTTTTATGCAATTCCAATGGAGTTTTGTTCTTACCTTGCTTGGCATGTGGAATCGTGCTATTGACTGATGCGTCTATGAGCAGAGATTAATTGTAGACGAGTCAGATGACTTTAAATATCATGACTGCCTACCGTCCAGTTTTTTTTTTTCTGCTTGTAGCCAGTGTTGTTCCTGCGTAGGAATTTCCCCTTTTGAGGGGATTTTCGCATCTTTTTGGAAAAATGGCATCATGATTTTGAGGAGAAAAAAGAGATTGTTTGAACTAACCAATCATAAGTGCATTGCTGCAGAATTAATGTAGAAAACAGGCTGCCAGACTGGCGCAGACAGTCCCCCTGTGCATAAAAAATTTCATTTTGATTTGTAAGTACCTATCAATTTTGTGCGTTTCTCATTTCGGTGGGAGCTGACTGCTGAGGGAGGGATTTCGAAACTTTTTCAACAACCGGATTCCCAAGCGAACCTTTCTGCCCTGGAATGAACCATGATTTCCTGAAATGATGCTTGAAAACCTCGAATTTGATGGTTTTTATTTGGTAAAAAACCTAGGAAAATTGCCATCTACCAGTACTGCTAACTAGCTTTCAGAGAACCTGTTCTTGATTGATGGCTTTGGCCTTTGAGGGACTCCGTCTCCCAAACCTCCTGACAGGAACAGCTCAGTCCCTTGGAATCCTGCTGGAGGTGGCACTGCAGACCCTACAGGGTGGCCCAAAAAAGGTACCTAACCGAAAGTTTGGAGCCAAAAGTAGCGTCAGTTTTTATTCATACAAAACTCCCTTAAACCACGTGATTATGTGGTCTTTTGCGGACATTCGAGGTTCTGATCAAGGATGTTTATGTGCTCTGCAGCCCTCAATACCATTCATTCGAGGTTCTGTTTTTCAAGAATCATGTGCTCATCTGCTGTTGACAGGATGTTCGAAATGGCAGCCTTCAACATCTCTGACTGTTGCACACATGATCTGAAGTTGTCCACCACCATCACAGGGATCTGCGGTTCCATCCCAGGTCCCTCTACATTGATGTTAAATGATTTTCCTGCCTTCAGATGGGAATTTTTATGGAAATTAGATGGAATTTCTATCTCCCAGCTTGCAACACTGAATGGAAAAAGATGTAAAATTTCCCTATAGATGGCAGCACCATGCATAATTTTTTTTTTTATTCATTTTACTTGGTTGTGTTCCAAGTTTGAAGCATTTCACAGGCTGTGGATCAGTCGAGGATTATTGCAGGTGATTTTGGGTCCAAAATGAGCATAACATGTAGAAAGGAAAACAGAAATAAAAAACCTTTCCATCCAAAAGTCACAGTTGGTTTGCAAATCAAATTCTCATTATTTCATCAAAATTTTTTCGTAAAGCTATGAACAATCAGACCAGGTAATTAAATCATTTTTGAATGTTTGGCAACAGTCAAACTAGAGCACTATTTGAATGTTTGGCAACAGTCAAACTGGAGCACTAAATCTCGGGTTCATTTGATCACGTGTGCACTGCGATCAAATGCCGGAATTGCCTGATCATGTTTGCTAACAAATGTTGGAATTGTTCATAAAAACATATTGCTTATCGGGTCGCTACGTTAAACGCGAGTTGACTTTGCCTGCGGCTTTTTTCCACAAATATTTTAAATGAGAAAGACAACTCGCGTTTAGCAAAACGGCCCATTCTGGTGCCTCGATTGGCCTCCTTTGGACAGTTGGGTGTTGCAGATCGAATGATGTGCACGAATACGAAATTATTTCCCTGCACGGGAATTTTTGTAAAAAAATCACAGGGAATTTCCTGTTTCCCAACTGGAACAACACTGCTCGTGGAATACATTCCTGATATTTTTGTGTTCGCTCATACCCAGATTTTTTGGTGGAAGCTGCAGGTTATTTCCAGTCTTTGGGTTTCTGCCGGTGCACTAAATTGGGCTGAGAATCTAATCGATGTCTGGACTCTTCACTCATTAAATGCTCCTTTCTTTTCCAAATATTTTCCCCGAAACTAAAGCTGTCTGTCGAATTTGTTGTGTCTGGTGACAGCAGACAGAAGCTTGGTGGCAGAGCTTCGCGAATGATTTGGTAAAAGAGGGTCCCTTGAAGGGCTCTCTTGCAAATCTTTGCTTTTTTTGCGCTCGCAGCTTCTATCTGGGGCTGCAAGGAGGGTTTTTTTGTCTGGTCTGAAAGGACCGGGGGTTCCCCCTACCTCCAGGGCGACGCCATATGCGATCGACCAACCCCGGTTCCCAGCTTCGGATGGTACAAATAAAAAAAAATCTGTCAGTTGTCATTGTCTTAATGGATTCATTTGAAGCGAGTTCTTCCACCACGAACCGAAAAAATTAAAAAACAAATGGGCAAGAAAAACACTTTTTGCTGAACCACATTTTTGCAAAACGATGGCTTGTTATGCCTTCTATTCTTCTTACAAACCTATCTATCAAGTCGGCTGGTGCGCAACGATGCACCACACCGGCCCACCCTGAAAATTCCGCAGTGCAGCTCCAACCATCCCTCATTGGACACCAATCTGTCTCACTCGAGCACAACCGTCGCGCCAACTCCAGCAGAAGTGCACTGAGATTGTTGGTGATGAAGGTTTGGATTATTTGTGGATGAAGGTTTGGATTATTTGTGGATGAAGGTTTGGATTATTTGTGGATGAAGGTTTGGATTATTTGTGGATGAAGGTTTGGATTATTTGTGGATGAAGGTTTGGTTTTTGGATTTGGATTTTGTGGATGAAGGTTTGGATTTTTGTGTTGGATTGTGATGGTTTGGATTATTTGGATTTTGGCTGAAGGTTTGGAATCCAACAAATTTTAAACTTTGTCATCTAAACATTCATGCACACACACATAATTGAATAATCAGTTAACGGGGGACCCACCACGAAAAGATGAAAAGAAAGAAAATTTCTCATGTTTTTTTCAAATACTGTGATGTTTTCTGAGCATTTTGGTCCAAAAATGAGTGAATCCATTAAGAAATGGCTTCACAAGACCAAATTGCAATATGCGATGCAAATTTGATCACTGCATTTTCACCATTTCCCTCAAAAATTGACCATTCTAAAACCCCGTTTTTCTCGCATTTTGATTTCCAGTCCAAAAATGACTTTAGAATAGCATATTTTGATTGTTTTCGGGGCTAGAAAGGTGAAATTTGGTGCCCAGATTAAAAAAAATGTGCTCTTTCGAGTAACAGAGTCAGAATTTTCGATTTCTTTTGCCTTTGCCATGTTTGAACCTAATTAGCGAAATAACCGGCC
This sequence comes from Sinentomon sp. SZTP_YWyxl, assembly GCA_030068105.1. Taxonomy (NCBI): domain Eukaryota; kingdom Metazoa; phylum Arthropoda; class Protura; order Sinentomata; family Sinentomidae; genus Sinentomon; species Sinentomon sp. SZTP_YWyxl. The sequence continues at coordinate 26,116 of JASGXE010003737.1, forward strand.
GCTCGTTTATCGTGATCATGTTTTTACTTCCAGAACACCTAGTTGGAGTCAAAATTTTGTAATTCAGACTCTGTCACTTGAATTTTCAGCAAATTTTGACCCTGTTTTCAATGTCAAAGTGAAGAAAACATTCACTCAATAATCTGGGCACCGCCACAAAGTTTTGGTAAGCTTTTTCACAAAAAAGGCTGCAATAGGAGAACCAGATGACAGGGGGCTGAAATTTCGCATGAACATAATTATTGTGACCCCCACATGTGCACCAAAAATAGCACAGAATTGTCGATTTTGGAATTTTGGGTGGTCCCCCCCTTCAGAAATGCATAAAATAAGCTCACAAATTTATCCAATGACTTTGCAGAAGGGCACTCAAATTTGCACCAGAAAAAAGTGGTTAAGACTGCAGCATCAAATCATGGGCAAAGGTAGGTGTTTGCCAGCAGAAATTTCCACTTCCAAGCTCTTCCATCTTTCTCCGTTTCCCATTCAAGTGTGTCATTCAAGAGGAAACGGCATGGGCACACTGACAAAGAAATGCATACCTAGCGGCTCGCCTGTCCTTCCCTGGTCTTTTGGCTCTCCCTGGTGGGAAATTTGGCCTCTGGGATGCCATATCTCACCCAAATTGAACCATAAATGAAATTTCAAATTTCTTTTAGGGTTTAATGGGGGTTCCGCCCCATGACTCCTGCCAGGCCCTCTGCCCCCGCTGTGGCTCCGTCCCATACCCCGAAGACTGGGTTTTTTGCACACAGCTTATGTACCCTTTTCATGAAGGTGTGCACCAGCCCTTTTGCCGACACACTACACTGCTTCCATTTATCTTTTTTTCGAACCGTTTATTTCTGTGGTCCAGGCATCCGAGCTCAATTTTTGTCATCGCGACCTTATTTTTCCACAAAAGGAATTGACTTTCTTTTAGATTGCTGTGCAGCTCTTTTTCCAAACATGTGAGAAACTTCTCCAAACATGTGAAAATGTGAGAAACAAATTCTTTCTATCCCCAACTGTGTTTCAGAAAGATGCAATCATGCAGTCACAACTATTGCAAAAATGGTTTTGCCGCCAACATTTATTGGCGTTCAGCTACACAATACCTCACTTCTACAGTTGGTCCAAACTGGCAATTAATATCAGCTGCGGGAGATCCGTTTTAGATGATTGTGCATTACAGTTGAGAGAAATGGCACGGAAAGATTTCACTCTGGGGGATGTTGATTGTGCAAAATGAATTTTCCTGACTTCCCTCAACAGCCCACATCATAGAAACTTTTGTTATGCAACCAATTTTGGAAATCAAGATTTTTCACCTGAACTTTCATCTGGAGTGAAAATTCCTCGAATCCTTCCCTCAGCAGTTGGCTTTGTTTTAAAATTTAGGAAA
>JASGXE010003738.1:0-26000 GCA_030068105.1 Sinentomon sp. SZTP_YWyxl
CTACAGCAGAAGACCCGGAAATGCAGAGAGGGCTTAACAAAGGGCTGCAGCGAGGAGCTGAGACAATGTTCGCGTAGGAAAGAGTTCCCGGGACAACTTTGGGCACACACCCAAGAAGTGGAAATGCAGAAGAAAGCGGGCCAATGGGAGACGAAACCGAAGGTACAGCTGAGAGGATGAGAGGCTTATCGGAGTGACTCATGAGGGCACGAGAAAGTGCCAGAGGAGATGGAGCAACAGAAGGTTCCGGATGGCCAACAACCAGTCACGAGGTTGATAGGTGATTTCAATACAGCTACCTGTCTAGCTTCTCCAGGAATGAACTTCAGCATGAATATTTGCTCAATCCCCCCTAGGCCGCTTGATCCGTTCATAAACCAAAAAATTTCCAAGCTAAACGATGCATTGGCCTCCTTTAGCCAGAATCTTGTCAATGTCAACTTTCTGGATCTTCGTCACATCCAATCATCTGCTATCCCGAGGATGGCTTCCACTATTCTAAAACTGGAGCTCAGAATGTAGCTGGCCAGCTTACTCGCTCCATCAATTCTTTTTTAGGTCATTGACGATTCTGCCGCCTTTAGTCCAACCCAATGACCCGAATGTTGACATTGACACCATCATATGCAGCAGTGGTGCTGATGGAAATGGGCCGGAGGGATCTACTTACCGCTTCGGCGCGAGAACCTCTGGCCCATTTCCTGATGAACCACCTCTTGAAGTTAACCAGTCTCCTTCTCATAGAGTGAACATTATTCGGAATAGAATTTCTCCTTCTGATAGGCTCAGTATAAAATTCACCCTCTCATTGTTGCTTTTTAATTCTCGTAGCCTCCTTCCTAAGCGTTATGCATTGCGGCCCATTCTCGATTCTATCGATGCTGATTGTGTGGCTGTCACAGAGACTTGGCTCGATGATTCGTGCACGGAAAATGAATTCTTCCCCAAAAATATATAGTTTTTCGTAGAGATCGCTTGAGAACTGGTGGAGGGGTACTCCTGGGAGTGAAACATCCCTGCAGCCCAAGCTTGTTTATAGCAGCGAAGCATTTGAATTTATTGTAGTTTCTCTTGGATTTTCTTACCCTCCCGCCTATCTTTTGCTGCTGTATAGACCTCCCAGCGAGTCCGTAAACTGCTTCACTGCAATTTATTTAGAGTTCCTGGCAGCAATCACTCCATGCCTGCAGTCACATCCGCTTGGTTGTAGCTCGCCAATTTTCATCATGGGTGATTCAACCTCAATGTCCTCCCTTGTCCTGCAGACTGTGTTTATCCAGAAAGATTGCAACGCCTATGTGACAGGTTTTCTCTGAGTCAGGCTGTGAACATTGTAACTCGACCCACTGACATGCTTGAGCCGAATGTTGGAACAGCTATTGATCTTATTTTTCACTGTCCACAATCAACAGCAATGTCAATTAAATCCTTTATAGGCATGAGTGACCACTTTATGATAAGTGCCTTTTTCCAGGTTGATTGTTGTGCACCTCCCCCTCTCCCTTCCCACCAAAGTGACCTTGGCCGCACATATCTTTTTGACAAATATGACAGGGATGCTGTCGATAGATTACTTGACTTTGCTCTGCTTGACTTCTGTAATCTTGACCCCATAGTTGACCAGCTCTGGACTGAATTCAAGACAGTTTGCACTTTGACCATTGATCACTTTATACCTAGGCGGGATCCAATTAAAATTAGAAATCTCTCCTTCCCACCTTGGTTTAATGCCAGTCTTCGCCAAAAATACTTCAAAATGTTAAACCTTTTTTCTTCCTGCCCTCAAACCAGAATCTGTTCCCTCTTTATGCTGCTGCTTAAAGGATTACCAAAACAATCTGAATTTCATTGAGGCACGCTTTGTTCAGAAACTTGCAATCAATGATGTCATCACATCAAAGCAGTTTTGGAAGTTCCCAAATAGCAAAACTTCCAGTCAATGTGCCTTTGGTGCCAATGCTGGGTCGAGTAGCTGTTTTGCTTTGGCTCTGAAGAGCTATCTCAACCCAAAGATTCCTGCTGATCCACTGTCACCCACAACCGGTTCAAGCTTTTCTCCTGATGTGATTTGATTTCCCTGGAAGCGGTGGTTCGACCATCAAAGAATCCACTTTAATGTCTTGATTCCTACCTAGGCACCAAAACCACCGAAAATAAAAACTTTTTTTTGTCTCTTCCGTATCCTTGGCCCAAAAGAATCCCAAAGTTGGAAAAAATATCGGATCCACTTAAATCCACCCTTTCCATACCCCTTTCCGACCAAAAGCATCACTTTCCTAAACTTATAAAAATTAGTCTATTTATATCGGTTGCTCGAGGGTCAAAAATTCTTCTCTCCCACATCGCACTTTCCGCAGCAATTCTCTTGCAATCCCAATTACCATTTTGGATCTCCCCTGCTCTCGGGTCCACATCTGATGCAATTTTTTACCGGTTGGCTTTCAAAGTCTTCCATTCTTCTCTCTAAGCTATCTTCGAGAATTCCTGAAAATTTTTCCTTCTCTCAAATTTTACTCTACAGGAGTTAGGCTTTTAACGTTGCAGGGCCCCCCACTCACAGTGGATTCCTCAAGGCCAGTGTGTGGCCCTCTCCTCTTTTCATTTATATTAAGATTTGCAGTAATATCTCTCCAACATCAGGTTGTTTCGTGATTATCCTCTACAGAGTTTCAGGTCTCCAAGATTCCAAAGCCCCAATACCTAGATTCCAAGTCAAATGGTGTTAGAATAAATGAGATAAATTCCAAAACATTGTTATGTATTTCTTCATCTACACACCCTCCATCTCAGTTATTTATTGGTCCCTCTGTTTGTCTGCCCAAAATTCAAATACCTTGGCATTCATTTCAATCCGCCCTGAACTGGGGACCTCATATAAGTCTAGTGTTCGGAGTGAGGGAATATTCCCGGGAATATTCCCAAAATTCCCGGGAATATTCCCGGAATATTCCCGCCCCTCTGGGAAAGTTCCCAAGGGAATATTCCCGGGAATATTCCCAAAATTCCCAGGAATTTTCATTGAAAATTCCCGGGAATATTTCCAGTCTCATATTGATTTTTCTGACTGTTTTTGACTAGTTTCCAAGGGAATATTCCCAAAATTCCCGGGAACATTCCCAAAATTCCATTCAAAATTCCCAAATTTTCATTCAAAATTTCCAGCAAAATTCTTGCATTTGAATAGGAATTTCTCATTAAAAATAAAACCCAGGTAATCGTGAGTCCTTTGACTTTTTGTCTCCAGAGCAGCCACCGTTGGGCAACAAAGGGGTACCTAAGGGGTTGGACTTTGATAAGTGCATTTTCTGCTATGAAGGGGTGAGGATGGCTGCTCTCCTAAACTTTATTTGTTGTGAGCTTGCTCTCCCCATTGAGCCGTTTCTTCCATCTACGTCTTTACGACTGTTGAACATTATGCAATATCCACACATCTTTGCAGCACTAATTCTGCATTCTACATGCAGGTTGCCAGCTGACATTTTATAATTGAATAATCTTTGTCACTTTGAAAAAAAAAATGAAAAATTGGGACAAATTCTTTTTGTTGGCCGAATGCGTGTTGGTACCTTCAACTTCCCTTTGTATTTTTTGGTGTGCAGGTTGGACCCAGTCCGCCCAAGCAGTTCCAACGCGAGCAGTCAGCAGGCAATTTCAACACAAGATTTCGTCAGTAAAAGCTACCAAAACCAGACATGAGCCTGCAGTCGCGAACTCTTGATCATGCCATCATGCTCGTCATGAAGGAGCAAATGTTTATAAATTTTTACCAACAAGTCTCTGAGTTGGGAGCAGCCCCACACGGTGATTTCAAAAGAGCAAAACTGCTCACTGTTGAACGAACTCTGCTAAGTAGGTACCTATCTACCTAAATATGAAGGCTGATTTTTCGAACAGAAAATTAGTTCGAAAGAAAGGAAAATTGGAATTTAAAAAAGCCATTCGCAAACAGGCCAGGAATAACCGGGTTTAAAAACCCCCCAAAATTTACTCTGAAAATATGCCGCAATAGATTCGCCCTTTCGATTGATTACCCAAGAAAATGATACACCACAGAATTCACAGCCCGGCTGACTTTAACCATATTAATTATTAGTGGTTGTAACAGGTTTGAAGGACATAACAGATGTCTTTGCAACATTAATGCTCATGCAGTTTTCTGTACACCATTTCCCAATGTTATCAAGATCATCCTGAAGGGACTTGGAATCAACTGGGGAATTTATAACCCTATAAAGGACGATATCGTCCGCAAAGAGCCTTACACTGGAGGAGATATTACTTGCCATGTCGCTAACATAAATGAGGAAGAGAAGAGGTCCACACACTGAGCCCTGAGGGATGCCACTGGTGAGAGGAAAGGGATCAGACAGGTCGTTGCACACCAGGACCTGGAATTGCCTATCCGAAATGAAGTTAGATATCCACTGAAAAAGATTTTCTGGTATGCTGAGCTGAGAAAGCTTAGAGAGAAGGATGGGGATTCAGACTTTATCAAAAGCTTTTACCAGATCAATAAAGATTGCATCAGTCTGATTGGATTTTCCAAGTGAGGTGGAGATATCATGCACAAAGCTGGTCAGCTGGGATTCGCAAGAGAACTTGCTCCGGAAGCCATGTTGGCGATGCGAGAAGAAGTTTTGCCCCTCAAGTAACCTATACAGGTGGCCGGCTACCATTTTCTCCATAAGTTTGGCTGAAGAACTGATTAGGCTTATTGGTCGGAAAGAGGTTGTGGAAAGAGGGAGACCACCTTTTGGCAAAGGTTTCACGATACTCAGTTTCCAGTCAGCTGGAATTGAATTGTGGGCTAAAGACACTGAGAAGAGAACAAAAAGAAACTTTTTAATGATGTCGCAGTGATTTTTAAGGTACACCATTGGCACGGAATCAATTATATTGAAAGTGGAATTCCTTAGAAGATTTGATAGCTCTGACCACTCCCTCAATAGATACCAAGTCTGCATCACGCAGAAAAGCACGAACCGAGTTATGGAACGTGGGAGGGGCAGTATTCGGGTTAAGATAGCTTTGAAGTGCCAAGGCAAATCGAGTACTATGCCTAGAATTAGCATTGTCAGACTGAACATTAGTAGTCCCAGAAAGAGGAGCTGTAGTTGATGTCCGGCAGGAGGTCTTACTGTTATGGAATTTCCAGAACTGCTTTGAAGTGATGACATCATTGATCGCAAGGTTTTGAACGAACCGTGCCTCAATGCGATGAAGGTTTGACTGATAATCCTTGAGGGCTGAAGCATATTGTGGGAAGAGGTTTTGATTGGAAGAACACGAAGAGAAGAGGTTCAACATTCTGAAATACTTTTGGCGGAGATTAGTAGTGAACCACGGAGGGAAAGAGAGGTTTTTGACTTTAACAGGAAGACGCTTAGGAATAAAATGATCAATGGTGAGGGTACAAATGGTCATGAATTCAGTCCAAAGGTGATCAACAGATGGATCAAGGTCACAGAAATCAAGGAGAGCAAAATTAAGAAACCGATCGACAGCATCTTTGTCATATTTGTCAAACTGGTAAGAGTGGCCAGGGTCGCAGGAGAAGGATGGGAGAGGAGGAGGGGCACAACAATCAACTTGGAAGCAAGCACTTATCATTAAATGATCACTCATACCCACGAATGGTCTAACTGACACAGCTGTCGACAGGGGGCAATGAAAAATAAGATCAATGGCCGTACCAATAGTGGGTGCAAGCATGTCAGTAGGGCGAGTGACAAAGTTCACAGCTTGGTGCAAGGAAAATCTGTCACATAGGTGCTGTAAGCCTTCCGGAAACTCATGCTCCAACGGGCAAGGAAGGATGTTAATATTGAAGTCGCCTAGGACAAATATGGGAGAGTTACTGCCAAGTGGATGAGATTGTAGGCAGGGGTTTATTGCCTCAAGGAACTCCAAGTAAATAATTGAAAAGCAATCAAGAGACTGGCTTGGTGGCCTATAGAGCAGAAGGATATAAGTTGGAGAAAAGGAGAAACCAAGTGAAACGACAACAAATTCAAGGGTTGGACTGCTATAAATGAGTTTAGGCTGCAGAGAGTGTTTAACACCAAGGAGGACCCCGCCACCAGCACGTGACCGATCCCTTCGAAAGATTGAATAATTTTGGGGGAGAATGTCATTTTCCATGCATGAGTCATCGAGCCACGTTTCGGTGATAGCTACACAATCAGCACTGAGATTATCTAAAATAGGCCTCAATGCATAGCGCTTAGGAAGGATGCTACGTGAATTAAAGAGTAAGATTGAAAGGTCGAATTTGATGCTCCGTTTATTGGGAGAAGATCTACCATTTTGAAGGACTGTAGCTGAAACAGGAAGACTGAGAGATTGGGGTCTGTTAGCTAGGCCAGCATTAGGCCTAACTGGGAATGTAGGCCTATCTGGTCCCGGGCCGGAAGTTCTCGCATGTGTTGTTTCGGCTCGGAAGTTCTCGATGGTGTGCAGAATCGGAATCGGAATCGAGCTCAAATCCAGGAATCGGAATCAAATTTTGGAATCGGAATCGAGATAGTCCCGGAATCAGAATCGAGATTTGGAATCGGAATCGCGATAGCCCCGGAATCGGAATGGAGACCTTGGAATCAGAATCGAAATATCCAGTTTTTGTTAGACATCTCAAAACACACCCCCCGGGTATGCGATAGCAGTTTTGTGGCATCCATTGCTATTTTCTTGCAATCCCATCCCACATCAGTGAATAGCACTCCTCTAGGTGTGCGATTCTCTGGAATCGGAATCGAGCGGAACCGGAATCGAGCTCAAATTCCAGGAATCGGAATCGAATTTTTGAATTGGAATCGAGATAGTCTCGGAATCGGAATAGGGCCCGGAATCGGAATCGAGAATTGTAATCGAAATTTCTCGGAATCGAGTTTTTTGGAATCGACATGGAATCGCACACCCCTATTAAATCAACATTTTGCTGCTTTCGTGCATTTTGCATTTTCACTCCTGCCTGTAAGTATCTGGTCTGTGTGTGTGTGTGTGTGTGTGTGTTTCCCTTGGCCCCATCATCGCCAATATCAACTGGATGCGAACAGCTGGGAAAACAGGCACAAACAACAAACAGAATACAAAAAGAGCCAACCATCACAATTCAACTTATTCAATAGCCAGCCAACAATCTTAAATAATCTTACAATCAATTTCAAGTGTAAAGGAAACAGCCAGCCGTTCGCTCCAGAGGATATTATAAGGGTGTGCCAGCCAACCAACTACAATCCCCTCGAGCTCAGTTGACAATGAAAACAGGTATGATAATAATGACCTGGCAATATAGGAAAAAAGTCAACATGCGCTCGAGAAGATTGGTCACAAGATGGGCAAGTCAATCTAGGAAAAATAATATAGAAAGACTTGGCCATGAATGCAAGCATCACACTACCTACCTGCATGCCCAGTGCATTAGGCAACATAGGAGGATTCGCACAAAGTGAAGAGAGGGAAAAAAGAGGAAGCAGGAAAGCAGAGAGAAGCATAAAATGTAAAATCGTATGATACGCCATTTGTGGTTATCGAGATGCAAAGGTAGCAGTCGATGGTCCTCTCCTCTTGCCGACTCCCCTTGATTCCCTAAAGGTAAACATTTCCTATGGTACAAGAGAAACAGGCTGGTGTAGATAGTGAGATGCAGGCATGAATGCTGGCTCCAGATGTGTTTGTGTATATTTGTTTTGTTGTATAATGACTTTATTCAATCAATAATTCACATGAAATACAAGCAGTGTGTGATACAGTATACAGAAACACAAAACAATATTGGAATAGAAAGGCCAACAAAAATGATCCAAGGCTGGCAAAAATAAATACAATGAAAACAGGTACAAAAATAATGGTTGGCATCGACGTTGACAAAAATCAAAAATGCAAAAATCTGTTGGCAATGATAAGCGACAGGGTTTATCCCAGAACACTATAAGGGAAGTGTGGTAGTGGTCTATTCGATTTTTTAAGAATAATTTTGTATTTTTAGAATGAAAAAAGAGCAAGGCTGGGAATGGTGGAGGGATTAGCATAGCTAGGACAAGCCTCCACCAACAAAGCCTTTAGCAATTGGAAAACACTTGGTGTGGTATGGGAGACCAGAGTAAGGATGTGGAAGTAGGATGGACCTGTCAAAAGGTGAGAAGAGAGAACCCTATCAGTGGGTTGCTTTTTGGTACGTACCTATGTTTCGTTTACCTCATAGGTACCTACCGACTCTATGCAGAAAAATTAAAGTAACTATCAAAAACGTCTGAAATATGAAAACCTGACAAAAAATCATGCAGATTTTTCTTGAACAGTGGAAACGAATTCTGGCCACGCATTGCAGCAGGCAAAAGATTCCACAGAAAGGGGACCCGATAGCTTAGGCTGAACTTACCCCAGTTTGTTCTACACTTTGGAAGGATACACAATAAGGAAACAGCACCTCTCGTAACACAAGTACTGTGTGAACCCATCAGCCGCACATCAACACCAGAAATCTGCATTTTACAATGATGAATAGAAAATGACAACAGACACTGTCGAAATACAATTAAATGAAACAGCGGTAAGATTTTTAGTGAAGCAAATGCCAATGCAGAGTCAGACCTCCTGTCAAGATGCAAAATTATTCTTACAAGTGCTTTTTGCTTTGTGTAAAGTGGTGTCAACTTAGTTTTATACGTAGAGCCCCAAGCCTCACAACCGTAAATCAAATAAGGGTAAGCAAAGCTGTGGTACAGCATGACTAAAGATTCACGAGGTAATATTTGAGAAGTTCTGGCAAGCAGATAGACCATACCTGAAAGGGTTGAGGTCAACTTACTCAAATGCACATCCCATTGTAGATGCTCATCAAGAAAAACCCCAAGAAATTTCATTGCATTGGTGCGTTTGATGAGAGTGCCATTGAGGCTGATGGTAGTGTCAACACCATCCACCATTTCTTTTTTTAAGCGAGGATGAAAAACCACTAGTTTCACTTTCTCAATATTAAGTTTCAGTTTGTTGGCACATAACCAAGCATATGCTAAGTCTAAATCACCCTGAACAGTGGCCAAAGCATCTGCAACGTTGCAAGAAGAATAAACCAATGAACTATCATCTGCATACAATATTAATTGACTTTTGCATTCAATATTAAAAAAATCATTAACATACACTAGAAACAGCAATGGTCCGAGGACAGACCCCTGTGGGACCCCTCTGCCGATTGATTTTTCAGAAGAGATAATGGGACCAATTTTAACTACCTGTTTCCTATCAGAGAGATAACTACGAAACAGTTTTAGAGCATGACCACGAACTCCACAGTTTGAAAGTTTGTGCAAAAGAATGCGATGATCAACCATATCAAAGGCTTTACTAAGGTCCAAAGACAGGGCACAAGAAACTTTGCCTTCATCAAAAGAATTAAGAATGTGGGAAGAAATTGAACAGATAGCATTGGTGGTAGAAAATCCCTTTCTGAATCCAAACTGATTTTGGTGCAAAAAATCTATTTTACCCAAAAAAGCCAACAATCTGGCATGGAGGATCTTTTCGACCAATTTGTTCAAGGCTGGAAGGACGGAAATAGGCCGATAATTACCAGTGAAATTTTTAGGACCTGACTTATAAATAGGAGTAATTCTGGCTAATTTTAGGCACTGAGGAAAATGGGCGATGATGGTGACATGACTCGTATGGAAACTGGCAAAATGTGATAATCTTGTACAACAACCACGAACTGGGCCTACTTGAGTTTGAAAAAATTGATGTTAATCATAGAGTAGGTACCTGTACGGGAATATTCCAAAAATTCCCAGTGATATTTTCAAAATTTGAATTTTCCCAGGAATATTCCCAAAATTCCTGGGAATGATCCAAAAATTCCCGGGAATATTCCCAAAATTCCCGGAAATATTCCCAAAATTCCAGGGAATATTCCCAAAATTCCCAATGAGGGAATATTCCCGGGAATATTCCCAAAATTCCCGGGAATTTTCGTTTGTTCCCAAAATTCCCGAAAAAGGAATATTCCCGGAATATTCCCGGGAATATTCCCTCGAAAATAAATTCCCGGGAATTTACGAACACTATATAAGTCAGATGGTAAAACGGGCATCAAATCAACTGAAATTTCTTATCCGACACTATTCCCACGCCTCCAGAAAGGTAAAGGAAATACTCTACTTCTCATTGGTTCGCTCCATCTTAGAATATTCAACAACGACCTGGGATCCTCATCTTCAGTGCCACATTGATGCACTTGAAGCTGTCCAGCGCAGGGCAGTGAGGTTTGTTTCTGGGGACTTCTCCTTTCACTCCAGTGTGACATTGCTCAGGGAAGAGCTGGGCTGGGAATCCCTTGCTAAGAGGAGAAAGCTCAGGGGTGTTTCAATTTTTCGAAAATGTGTCCGTGGTGAGGGAGGATGGGCAGGATGCTGTTGCACCCTGGTCAAAAACACAGGGTCGACGAGGGCCAGTGACCTCGTTTCATTTATCCCAGCTTCCTTTCCAAAAATGTCTCTAGGTTTTCCTTCCTAAACAACTACGTGTTTCTCTGGAACAAACTTGGCATTTCTCATGACATGCTAAACCTATCAGAGGCCAGTTTTTTATCTGTCATAAAGCCTAAACTTAGTTTTCGCCCTAGTAGGTAGGTAATAGGTAGTAGTTAGGCCTAGGTAGGTATATAGGTTTCTTTGATCATGCCCCCATTTCGCTTCCTTGGAGATAAATGCTAATTGTGCCTTTTCCTTTTTTTCCATGTTTTTTCATGCACTAAAAATTGAGGTACCTACCTACCGAAATTGATATATTTGTGACCAAATTGATTTCTTGTTGTTGTGTTGTCTATTCATCCGAGCCTGTTGTCGAACTGTCACCATCTGGACAATGCCATGCTGGAATCTTCACGTCGCCTGAGCTGGTTCGTGTTCTCTTATTTTTATTTTTCTGGCCACATTTCTTGACAATACCCACCATGGGTTTCTAAAACTGTACCGCAATCTCTCTGCACCGATGGTTTGCACTTGAAACCATGTTTTCTCTTTTATTGACGATCGCGACGGCGTCTTATCTAAACACAAAAAGATACATGCTGCCTCGGTGAAAGAACACGACGACTTGATTGTTGTTGTGGTAATTGCCGAGGCAAAAAAATGATGCATGTCTGACCGGGGATTACCACGTCCAATGGCTTTTACTGCCTGTGGCCCCCAACATAGTTTAAACCACAACAGGAGGAACAGCAACAGCAGGAGGCCTGGCCACCACTGCAGCTGAAGGAACAGCAGAAGTTACCCTATCGGCAGAAGGTGAAGCAGGATCACCCACAGGGGGGAATCATTCACAATGGCAGGCTTTGCCGGAGGAACAGCCACTGCGGAAGACTCGGCCACTGTCGCAGCAGGAAGACCAGAGGAACAAAGAACTCTCAAATGCATGAGGAGGCTTTTCATCTCACGAAAATCCCCGATACAATCCTCGCACAACCACAAAGCCCATGCTGGAATGGACTTGGTTTTGACAAGGCCAACGCATTCTAAGTGAAAGTATTTGGAGCAACCATCGCAGAGAACCATCTTCCCTTCACCAGAGTTTCCAAACTTGCAGTTCACCCGGCAGTGTTCATCGCCGACAGGCGACTGCAGTCTGGAACCGGAGGCTCTTGAAGTCGGAGTCTCCATGACAATGGTTCAGAAAAAGGAAAATTCGGAAATGGAAAAGAAGGAAAGCAGTAGATTTTAAAACGAAGAAGAAAGTATTCATTTTTCAATGCAGTCAACATCTCGAAGCTTTTTTGTGAGTAGGATCGGGGTAGGCGAAAAAAGAGAAAAATAGTAGATACCTAGGTAGCTTGCAATCATGTTTAAATTTGGCACATAGGTAGGATACAGACAGGTAGTTGACGCAAAATTTCAGTTTGCCTAATTGGTAATTTTTTTTCCCCATTCTTGCACGAATCGAATCAATTGAATTTTTTTGACTGAATTTGTGACTTGTCATGTTTGGACATGGACATCAAAAAAAAAAAAAATTTGACAAAAAAAAAAAAAAAAGGAAGAATGGGGAAAGGAGAAAAAACAGGACGATAGCCAAGAAAATTGAAAGAAAGAAGAAAATTAACCAAGATTAAACATAATTTGAGAGAAAAGCAGAAATAAAAACAAATCAAATCGAAAAAATCGACAAAATCAGCGGAGCACGCACCAAATTTCGAAAAACGCGTCCGCACACGCGAGCAGCCGACGGAAAAAAAAAAGAAAAAAAAGTGTGCCACAAAACCAGCGGAAAAACCGCGGAAATAACGGCGAACCAGCGAAAATCCCGCAACCCGCGGAAGTCAAAATTTTCCCGCGACGAACCTCAAAAACAAGCGGAATCTTGCGGGAAAACCCGCGATCTGGCAACACTGGCGAAGTTGTGCATCAGGCCATCGACCTGCCTGAATGAGGTTTGTTTCTGGGGACTTCTCCTTTCACTCCAGTGTGACATTGCTCAGGGAAGAGCTGGGCTGGGAATCCCTTGCTAAGAGGAGAACCTCAGGGTGTTTCAATTTTTCGAAAATGGTCCGTGGTGAGGGAGGATGGGCAGGATGCTGTTGCACCCTGGTCAAAAACACAGGGTCGACGAGGGCCATGACCTCGTTTCATTTATCCCACCTTCCCTTTCCAAAAATGTCTCTAGGTTTTCCTTCCTAAACAACTACGTGTTTCTCTGGAACAAACTTGGCATTTCTCATGACATGCTAAACCTATCAGAGGCCAGTTTTTTTCTGTCATAAAGCCTAAACTTAGTTTTTCGCCTAGTAGGTAGTAATAGGTATTTAGGCCTAGGTAGGTATATAGGTTTCTTTGATCATGCCCCCATTTCGCTTCCTTGGAATAAATGCTAATTGTGCCTTTTCCTTTTTTCCATGTTTTTCCAGTTTTCATGCACTAAAAATTGAGGTACCTACCGAAATTGATATATTTGTGACCAAATTGATTTCTTGTTGTTGTGTTGTCTATTCATCCGAGCCTGTTGTCAACTGTCACCATCTGGACAATGCCATGCTGGAATCTTCACGTCGCCTGAGCTGGTTCGTGTTCTCTTATTTTTTTTTCTGGCCACATTTCTTGACAATACCCACCATGGGTTTCTAAAACTGTACCGCAATCTCTCTGCACCGATGGTTTGCACTTGAAACCATGTTTTCTCTTTTATTGACGATCGCGACGGCGTCTTATCTAAACACAAAAAGATACATGCTGCCTCGGTGAAAGAACACGACGACTTGATTGTTGTTGTGGTAATTGCCGAGGCAAAAAATGATGCATGTCTGACCGGGGATTACCACGTCCAATGGCTTTTACTGCCTGTGGCCCCCAACATAGTTTAAAAAAAAAAAAAAAAAAAAAAATCTGGCAGAAGTTTTTTGAATTCCGCAAACTCATTCCACAGAGGGCGCCCGCGGTGCATCAACCCTTCTTTGTCTGTGGTCGGGACACTTTTTGGTTCGACGAACTCAAAGATCGAATGGCGCAAATGTGTCGCAAAATCTTGTTCACGAAATCCAAGTTGACAGGACCTGACCTGAACAGAAATGAACAGAAAAATCAAGAAGTCGGCCTCCGCCGCATCCGCAGTCTCCACCGCCTTCACTTGCTCATATTTCGGAGGCGGCGGGAAAAGGAACCGAGGCGGCGTCGAAGAAATGAGGCGGCGGTGGCCGCGGTCGGCAGGTGTTCCGAACTGCAACCGAAAATTGTGGGTTTCTTTTAAAACTTAAGTTTAAAAGTTTAAAAAAACTTAAGTCTAAAACTATAAATTTCGCAAAGGCATCAGAAATGCCCATATCGTTTTTGTTTGAGCCAAATTCAAACCCATAAGGACTCCGAAACGACACTGCCAGTGCCAACAGAATGAATGAAACAGAAGAAAAGGTGCGTGTTTTCGCACTCGAGGCGCTCATGTGCCAAAAGTCAAACAGATAGGCACCAGAAATGCATAATTTGTTTTTCCAATCCACTTCCGCGGACCAGGAGGTCGCAACAGCCAATCACGTCGCCTCAAATTGAAACGTCATCAATTTTGGGATTTTTGCAGCACATTTTTTTCCAATCCACTTCCGCATGCGCGTCTCTGATTGGTTGTTGGGATTTCCAGCCTATTTCAACATCCAATTTTCAAAACCTGACCCTATTGCAACCCCAGAAAGAGTTGCGAAGCGGTGGCAAACATGCCAAATGGCAAAAAGCGGTGGCAATGCAAAAATCCCAAAATTGATGACGTCACAATTTGAGGCGACGTGATTGGCTGTTGCGACCTCCTGGTCCACGGAAGTGGATTGGAAAAAAAATATGCATTTTTGCATTGCCACCGCTTTTTGCCATTTGGCATGTTTGCCACCGCTTCGCAACTCTTTCTTGGGTTGCAATCGGGTTTGGTTCGGTCAGGTTAGGTTAGGTTAGGTCAGGTTAGGTTTGGTTAGGTTAGGTTTTGAAAATTGGATGTTCAAATTGGCTGGAAATCCCAACAACCAATCAGAGACGCGCATGCGGTTGGTACTGTTTTCTCTGATTGGTTGTTGGGATTTCCAGCCAATTTCAACATCCAATTTTCAAAACCTGACCCAATTGCAACCCCAGAAAGAGTTGCGAAGCGGTGGCAAACATGCCGAATGGCAAAAAGCGGTGGCAATGCAAAAATCCCAAAATTGATGACGTCACAATTTGAGGCGACGTGATTGGCTGTTGCGACCTCCTGGTCGACGGAAGTGGATTAGAAAAAAAATTATGCATTTTTGCATTGCCACCGCTTTTTGCCATTTGGAATGTTTGCCACCGCTTCGCAACTCTTTCTTGGGTTGCAATAGGGTTTGGTTCGGTCAGTAGGTTAGGTTAGGTCAGGTTAGGTTTGGTTAAGTTTGGTTTTGAAAATTGGATGTTGAAATTGGCTGGAAATCCCAACAACCAATCAGAGACGCGCATGCCGAAGTGGATTGGAAAAAAATGTGCACCAGAAATGCCGACGTCATTTTTTGCGCCGAATTCCATCCAAAAGGGCTGAAATGTGTCGGGCACATATGAGCCAGTTGGGATGCCAAATTGCAAGACAGGGGCATGCCCAAGCAACACAAAATCTTGCCGCAAGCTTGCCTGGAGGAGGGCAAACAGGGAGCAAGATTGCCCGGCAAGCTTTTGCCACAAGATTGCAGGGCCAACCTTTTTCCCCGATTCGGCAAGATTGTCATTCCAAGGTGCGCGCAACTTGCTCCAAGCCGGGCCAGAACCGGGCAGAATTATCCTGCGGTGTGGCAAGATCGCGGCAAGCCGGGAGCAATCTGGGCATATGCTGGGTGAAGCAGGTTCAATCCAGGTTGAAGCAGGGCAGATCGGGGCTGTAGCAGGGCGAATTTGAGCATTTCCCGCCATTTTATGAGTTCACCGACGTGTTGCTTTGGTTTTGTTTGCATCTTTTCGCGCCCGCGGCCAAAGTGAGAACGTGAAAAAAGCAATCTCTCTTTGCGCTTGTTGCTGTTTGCCGGCATTCTCAAAAAATCATGAAAAACAGGGATCCGATTTTGATCTGGGCAAGCTCTGCAAAAAATTCACGAAGGGATTTTCGTGCAAAACACATATATCATGTGGAAAATCAAAGCAATATCAATTTGTGGTGCAATTCTTTTCCATGAGAGCAAAAACGAAAGAAATCGGCCTTTGGGAACCGAAGTTCGAGCCTTGATCTCAGAAAAATCCAGACCTGGAGAACTGTTAAAGGGGTTTATCAATGGCGATGGCCGCAGTCGCAATAATTGCAATGCCCGCTCCAGTGCTTAAATCCAACTTTTTTCAGTGGGGGGAAGACAAGTCGACAAAATTGTGATGTTGTTCCCGAAGATGCAATTCGCGAAGCGCAACGCCGGGGGAGGGGTTCGGGGAGAGGGTGTCCCCCTCCACGAAGGGAAAAATTTTTGAAAAAAGGGAACATCAAATGGTGCTCAAAATGCCTCATTTTTTGAAAAAACAGCGGAATTTATGGATTTTTTCCGCATCAGATTTTTCAAACATACCAAGTGTCATTTGCAAAAATCAATGTGCAGGAGAACGAATACAGGGAAGCCCAAATGTCCTTGGCCATATTGTCAAACATTTTTGTCACTTTTTCTGCGGAACGGTCCATGTTTGCATTTGACGAAATTTTCAAAAAACACAGAAAACACAATGGATGAGAAGCACATTCAATGGTTTGGATTTTTTGAAGATTGGACGGGATTTGGGTGGATCATTGTTATGTGTGGTGTGGTGTGGCGTGTCGGAATGTGTGGCGTGGCGCGTGACATGGATGCCGGATGGGACTCTTTGTGGCAGGGTTGCTTGATTTAAATCAAATGATTTAAATCATTTGATTAAATCACGATTTAAATCAGATTTTTTTGATTTTTTTCCTCTGATTTAAATCAATGATTTTTTTTATTTTTCTTTCGTTTAAAATTCCTTATAATGGTCTAATATTGGTTTTGTGACATCTGAATTACCCAAGTGAAATGCGTGACTGAACGTAAAGAATTTTGAATGGTGGGCTGATGTCTTTGTTTTGGCTTTCGATTTTTCATGGAGATTTTTATATGATTTAAAATGGAGCGACATTTTTGATTGCAGCCAAAACGGAGATCAATGATGCCAAAATTTACATAGGTACCTATCAGCTTAAAATGCTAGTGCTGCATTTGCAAAACTTCACAACTTGCTAAATAGTGTGTGGACTGTGCAATCTTCTCTCCATTAAAAATAGGGCCTGTGATTAAAATTTGCAGTTTTCTTTGATAAGATATTCCATCTAAAATCGACAAAAGAATAAAAGCAGGAATTTGTGAAATGTGGTTAGGTACCTACCACATTAGCAATGAAAAATGTGGGTTACAAAAAGCTCGTCTGCTGTATGAAGTCAAATTATAAACCAAAAGATGTTATTTCAGGCACTGAACTTGCCTCACTGGGCAGAGTCATCAGATACCCTTCCCCGGCTCTGTACGGGGCTTCCGTGAGGGACGATCCAGCGTTTCGACAGTCTGCTTTGGACTGCTTCCCAGACACCTTTGTGCAGATGACCTTGCACTAAGGACGCTCAATATAAGATTAAAAATGTTGCCAAGTGTTGGTTCCGCAGCCGCAGCTGTACTCCAGTGTTCCGCACCACCGACTGTTGCACTGTATCACAATTTTGTGTTCCGCACTTCACGCACCTGCAATCTGGAGTTCCCCACTTCCAACTGTTGATTCCACACTGCTTTCCACATTATCAGCACTTGTTATTTACACATTATCAGCACTTGTTTGCATATGTTCTGCACTCCAACTGCCGGTTCCAAGCCTGTAATCTCGAGTTCCTCACTTCCAACGACCGGTTCCGCAACTGTAATCTTGATTTCCATGCTTACAGTTGTCGGTTCCGCACCTGTTTTCAGATGTTCCGCACTTCCATTCCAACTGGCGGTTCCGCACCTGTAATCTTAAGTTCAACACTTCCAACAGTCTGTTCCACACCTGTTTCCAGATGTTCCGCACTTCCAACTGTCAGTTCCACGCCTGTAATCTTGAGTTCTGCACTTGCAACTATCGGTTCTGCACCTGCAATCTTGAGTTCCTCACTTCCAACTGTCGACACCGCACCTGTACCTAATCGATTTCCGCAACTGTTTGCAGATGTGCCGGACTTCCAACTGTCGGTTCCGCATCTGTAATCTTGAGTTCCGCACTTGCGGCTGTCGATTCCACAACTGTTTCCAGATGTTCTCCACTTCCATAAGTGCCGGTTCTGTATCTGTAATCTTCAGTTCAGCACTTACAGCAGTCAATTCCACACATGTTTCCAGATAGGTATTCCGCAATGCCAAGTGTCTGTTCCGCACCTGCAATCTTGAGTTCAGCATGTCCAACTGCAAGTTCCTCATCTGTTTACAGATGTTCTGCACTTGCAATAGTGGGTTCCGCACCTGTAATCTTGAGTTCGGCACTTGCAAGCGTCATTTCCTCACCTGTAATCTTGATTTCCGCAGTTACAGATATGGGTTACCCACCTGTTTGCAGATGTTTCACACTTCCAACTGTCGGTTCGGATCCTGCAATCTTTCGTGTCCACGAGTGCCCAGTGGGCCACTTTTGTTTCGCAGAACTGGCGCTTCCGCAACCTTGAGTTTCGCACTTTCAAGTTCCAATGTTGATTCCGCACTTCCAAGTTCCAATATCGACTCCGCACTTCCAAGTATCAATTCCGCACCTGTTTCCAGATGTTCCGCACTTCCAACCGTCGGTTTGGCACTTGTAATCTTGAGTCAGCACTTCCAACTTCCAGTTCCGCACCTGTTTCCAGATGCTCCACACTTGCAACGGTCGGTTCCGCACTTCCAAGTATCTCTTGCGAAATCGCGATGGTTAGCCCGGAAATTTACAGGATCCGCAGTTCCGTGTTTTTCCCGCCACCAGATTGGTAGGTAAGGTAAATAGCTAAAATATAGGCCAGTGACTTCAAAAACATTTTTGATTTAAATCACGATTTAAATCGATTTTTTCGATTTAAATCATGATTTTTTTACCCTCGAAAAAAATCCGATTAAAATCAAAAAAATCCGATTTAAATAAAAAAAATCGATTTTTTGGATTTTTTTAAAAAAATCAAAAAAATCAGCATCCCTGCTTTGTGGGGTGAGAGTTTGCTGAGTGTGTGCAGCTGCAGGTCGTGTTGCACACACACACTTATCCTTTTCTCTTCTCTCCCCATTTGGAAAAGGTAAACACATCCATACAGATGGCCCTCAAACAAAATCACAATGCAGGACAGGGCATCCCGACACGCTAATCCAAAATCTTCCAAAATGACTGCAGGTGAGTGCATGGTTGGTTGTCTGGCTCTGAAACAGGCTGAAAAATAAAGATTGCAGAAACCCTTCGTGGAAAAAGATTAAAGTGGAGAAAAACAATAAATTGCCGAAGGAGAGTCCAGTGGAGGGGAACTTTGGCTTCCCCCCGGCGACAAAAAACGAAAATCACTGGGAGGAAAGCACTTTTCAGTGGAGGGGAATTTCCCCCACTTCCCCCTCGGATTTAAGCCCTGGCCCGCTCACAACTTTCGATATCTCTCTGCTGCAATGTCAAATCGCCTTGAAACGAAACAACCGAAGCCATCACAACCTCGCAGTTCCCACACGCAGAAAGTCGGTTACACAAAAGTGTGGTGATGGAAGAAAAAGGCAGATTTTGCAGTTTTCACTTTTCAGTTTGGCCGGCGGAGAAACAAAACGAAAAGAAGCAACAAACCGACGAACTTCATCAAAGATTTCAAAAAACAGCAACGCACTGTGAGTCCGGGAAGCGAATTTAAGACGCGTTTGGGCCCAACCCGATTTTGCGCGCATCGAAAAAGTGAAAAATAAAGCTAATCGAACCAAACCTAACCTGTCTAACGTATCTAACCAACTCTAACCAAACCTCAGCGTCCGGGAGAGCAAAGACAGGGAAGGGAACGGCCAAGAAAAGAAAGACCATTCAACAGCACACGGACTCGGCAATTGTGCATCATGCGAACTTCTCACCCCTCATAATACCCGTTCCACAATGGTCGAATTATCGTCAACTCACAACTCAGGTGGGTTGCACGCGAAGGCAATTGTGCAGCATGGGAACGTCCCACAACCACCCGTTCCTCACAATGCACAGATGGTTGGGGTTGCACAAACTGGTTGTGGGGTCCGAAGTTCACCCCAAGGAACGGCAAGCCGGCGCCCGGATTGCGGCAAGATTGGCAATTTTCATCAGACCAGGAAACGAAAAAAAAAATTAGCAAGCTCCAGCCCGGGTTGCGGCAAGATTGCCGGAATATGCCAAAGCAAGGCTCAAAGCGGCAAGCCCCAGCCCGGACTGCGGCATTATTGCTGATCCCTGGTCGCCAAGTTACCAGATTCAGCCCTTATTCAATCCTGCCACAACCTTGTGCCCGCGGCTTGCGCTTGTGTTTTGTGTTGCTTGGGTGTTTTCGCGTGAACAGTTCATATGACAAAAAGACACGCCAAAGTACCAAAAAGGTCCATGCGTTTTTTAGCATAAATCCAACGAAGCGCAGAACAAATGGTGCAAGAGTCATTAAAAACGACAATTGAGTTGAAAAGTGCAAAACGTTCACCAAAATTCGATGCCGTTCATATGGACTTTGAGCCCTTTTTGTGCCAGGCTCTTGAGTTTACGGCATATATTGCAAGCGGGGAAGGTGCAGAGTGATGGAATGAAAGAGCACCGATGATCTTGGTATCGGAATTGCAGGTAACTCGAAAACATTGAAAATATTCTTCAGAGACGAGTTAATCGATTCGTTTTTTCTGATTTTGATGAGTTTGAAATATATGCATTTTTGTGTTCTCTTGACAGCAGCCTGATGACAATGTGTCGTGGACGGGCAATGAAAAGACTCTTGATGTTTGGCTTGAATTGAAAAAACAAACGAAAACTGAACAAATCCGCTTTCGGCCTGCAATGAAAATTTTTGACAATTTTTTGCGTTTCGTTTTCGGCAAAAGTTTTCTCTGCAGACGACGCAATTTTGCTAAACGAAAAACGGCAAATGGCAAAAACGGATTCGTCAAATTGAAAGGTGGAAGGGTACATTAGGGTGGGGCAGGTACATGGATCTGGAATCCGAGAAAGAGTGTGTACGCAGAGAAAGAAGAGAGATTGAACAGGAGCAGTGGCATCGGTGGAGAAGGGAAGTGTCACAAAAAAGCTCACTGACTGGGTATTCTGCAAAGGATCAAATGAGTTGGGATGGAATATATGATGGTTCTTTTGGCAGCGACTTGTTGTTTCCGGCCAGGGTAGGTGCTCTAGAAACTGCGAGACGGTTGCGTTGGGTGGATGGGAAGGAGGAATGCAGGCTCTGTGGGGCAGAGTCGGAAGACTTGTGCCATATATTCCTGTGGTGCAAGTCAATGATTGAAGAGAGACGTTTTTCTGGGTGGATGGATGTGGACAGGGGCATTCACAAAGAGCAGGAATGGGCACTTGTTCGTGAGCGACTGGGAATAGGGAGGGAGAAGGAATCAGACCAGTGGGTGGAACATGCGAAGCAATATCTTGTGAAGTGGAAGGGAAAGGTTTCTGCTGCCTAGCACTGAGGGTGGTTGGAGATTTTTTGTTTTTCTTTATCTATTTTTTCGGATCCGATCTGGTGCATTGCCACGGGGTTGATATACATGAGGTTTGGGAAAGGGTCGGGGACCCACGCCCAGACCTAAGCCGGGAACCTGCCCGGAGACGGCGGCCCATGTTGGCGGCCCCCCACTGCGTGGTCAGTGCAAAACCGTTTTCACGCAGCTGGGAAGAGGGAGTGTGCGTACTGCTGGCGAACGCCGCTGGTGCTTCCGTGACTCCCTGCGCTAGTTAACCGAGCCTATGCCGGACAGCGCTCTCGCCGCGTGACTGACACAAGGCGAACCATTCCCCCGTTGTTGTGCACTGGAAAGGGGAAGTTCTCATCTTTATTTCATTTGGTTCCTTTCTTACATTTCTTGTTTCTTTCTTATATTTCTTTTCTTTTTATTCTTTTTAAAGGCTGCCTCTTTTGAGGTTGCTTTGCTTCCTTCCTTCATCCTTTTTTTTTTCTCTTTCTTTTTTCTCCTGTTTTAGAATGTGAAGGTGAGCAGTTGGATGAACTGTGGTGATGGATGTCTGATGAGCTCGGGAGATGACGCGGAGTGAAGGACGAGGGAGGTGTTGGTGATGACGATAACCTAGCCCGGAGGATGATTGATCTGACGCTGAGCCGATGAGGGATTTAGCCAAGATTCAGAGCTAAGTTTTTCTGTTTCTCTTTCATTCATTTTTGTCTTTAGGTAGGCAGGTAGGCCTAACTTTAACTTATCTTGGATTCCAGGGCAAGAGGAGCTTTGAACATGTTTGTGAAGGAGCAGTCTCGCTGTGGTATTTCTATAATGTAGGTTGGATTTGTGTTGCGCTGGGGTTCTGTGAGTGAGTGAAATATGTTTTTTTTCTTTTTTCAATGGTGTTTTGTCTTTTTATTCGAGAGTAGATTTTGGGTTGTGGGTTTTTGCCGAAAAGAAGGCATCATACCTTACGTCTTGTCTTGTCTTGTCTTGTCGAAATTTGACTTCGTCAATTGAGGCGCATTTTTTTTTGCCAAAATGTTTCAAAATTCTTTGTTGATGTGAATGGCCTATTTGTTTTTGGGGACTTTAATGCCAGGGTAGGTAATAGAGGGCGGCAGAAACAGTCCACAGAAGCGCATCAAGACCTTGTGGATGGATGCGCAACTATGAATCCCGTATGCAATAGGCGGGGATACCCAACCATGGATACCGTATGCAATAGGCGAGGACGTGAGTTGCTAAATTTCTGCTCAGAGCTCGGATTAGTTATCGTTAATGGTCAGCACAGAGATGATCCATCTGGCGCCTTTAACTATGTTGGGGGCCACAGGCAGTAAAAGCCATTGGACGTGGTAAACCCCGGTCAGACATGCATCATTTTTTTGCCTCGGCAATTACCACAACAACAATCAAGTCGTCGTGTTCTTTCACCGAGGCAGCATGTATCTTTTTGTGTTGAGATAAGACGCCGTCGCGATCGGCAGTAAAAAAGAAAACATGGTTTCAAGTGCCAAACCATCGGTGCAGATAAATTGCGGTTCAGTTTTAGAAACCCATGGTGGGTATTGTCAAGAAATGTGGCCAGAAAAATAAAAAAAAAGAACCAACACGAACCAGGTCAGGCGACGTGAAGATTCCAGCATGGCATAGTCCAGATGGTGACAGTTTGAGAGCAGGCTCGGTTGAAATAGATAAACAACAACAAGTAATCAATTTGGTCACAAATTTATCAATTTCGGTAGGTACCTCAATTTTTAGTGCATGAAAACATGGAAAAAAGAAGGAAAAGGCACAATTAGCATAATATCTCCAAGGAAACGAAATGGGGGCATGATCCAAGTAACCTATATAGGCCTACCCTACAACCTAGTACCTACCTTCTTGGGCGATAAACTGAGTTTTGGCTTTATGGCAGATAAAAAACTGGCCTCTGATAGGTTTAGCATGTCATGAGAAATTCCAAGTTTGTTCCAGAGAAACACGTAGTTGTTTAGGAAAGAAAACCTAGAGACATTTTTGGAAAGGGAAGGGGGATAAATGAAACGAGGTCACTGGCCCTCGTCGACCCTGTGTTTTTGACCAGGGTGCAACAGCATCCTGCCCATCCTCCCTCACCACGGACACATTTTCGAAAAATTGAAACACCCCTGAGCTTTCTCCTTTAGCAAGGGATTCCCAGCCCAGCTTTCCCTGAGCAATGTCACACTGGAGTGAAAGGAGAAGTCCCCAGAAACAAACCTCACTGCCCTGCGCTGGACAGCTTCAAGTGCATCAATGTGGCACTGAAGATGAGGATCCCAGGTCGTTGTTGAATATTCCAAGATGGAGCGAACCAATGAGAAGTAGAGTATTTCCTTTACCTTTCTGGAGGCGTGGGAATAGTGTCGGATAAGAAATTTTAGTAGATTTGATGCCCGTTTTACCATCTGACTTAAATGAGGTCCCCAGTTCAGGGCAGGATTGAAATGAATGCCAAGGTATTTGATATTGTCTGGGCGAGAAACACAGAGGGACCAATGGAAATAATCTGAGATGGAAGGATGTGTAGATGAAGCAAATGACATGACAGATGTCTTTGCGATATTGATACTCATTTATTCTCATCACACCATTTGATATGGAATCTAGGTCATCCTGAAGGGCTTTGGAATCATCTGGATACCTGATAACTCTGTAGAGGACTATATCATCTGCAAACAACCTGATGTTGGAGATGATATTATCTGCAATATCATTAATATAAATGAGAAAGAGGAGAGGGCCACACACTGAGCCTTGAGGAATGCCACTAGTGAGTGGGTGGGCCTCTGACAGATCGTTGCAAACGGGAACCTGGAACTGCCTGTCAGAGATAAAATTTGAGAGCCACAGGAAAAGATTTTCAGGAATTCTCAGCCTAGATAGCTTTGAGAGAAGAATAGGAATTGAGACTTTGTCAAATGGTATCTATGGTAGGTATCTGGAGAAGCAGTACGTTTTACCCAAAATAGGCAGGAATTTAGGTGCCCATCAAGGTTGAAGGTGCGGGAACCTATCTCATTCTCCCCCTCGCTTTCATCGGAGCTAGGTGGTTAAACTGGGCTCCAAGCAGACTATCTGCTTTTGCCCTCTACCCTCTGTTACCTAGTTAGTTTAAACTACAGTGCTCACCACCCTAGTTAAATCCCCACCCGCACAAAGTTCCTTAATTATTATCATTTTGTGGTTAACATTTGTTGTGTTAATGGTTTGTCTTCTTTTTCTCTTCCAACATTGCAATGGTCCGATCATTGCACACTTTTCATCTAGGAACTAAAACTTAACAAATTAATACTGTGTCGTGCTTCAACACAATAATTTGGTGCTCTTTTGCTTATCCTGCTGGACTCTGCTCATTTTTTAATGTGACTACTCTACTGTACTGACTATCATCGAATGGGCATTTCAATTTGGTTGATCTTCAATTCGCAGGATGGGAGCTGCAATTCTTGGACTGTTGCAAGGTTGGTTGAAATGCATGTTGTTGATTTACTTGGAATATGGAAAACAATAAATATGATTGGCTCTAATTTGAAAATTAAAAAAACCACCAGAAAAAAAAAAATGCCTTAACCAGGTCAATGAAAATTGCATCAGACTGACTGGACTCTCCGAGAGCAGTGGCGACGTCATGCACAAAACTGGTCAGTTGGGATTCGCAAGAGAACTTGTTGCGGAAACCGTGCTGATGATGAGAGAAGAATTTTTGACCCTCGAGCAACCTATATAAATAGCCGGCTACAATCTTTTCCATAAGTTTAGCTGAAGAGCTGATAAGACTTATTGGTCGGAAGGAGGTTGTGGAAAGAGGCTGGCCACCTTTAGCTAGTGGTATCACGATACTTACTCATTTTCCAATCAGTTGGGATTACATTTTGGGCCAAGGATACTGAGAAGAGCACAAAAAGGAAAGTTTTTAGTTTGTCGCAGTGGTTTTTAAGGAATGCCATAGGTATGGAATCAATGACATTGAAAGTGGAGTTCTTTGATGTTTTGATCGCTTTAACCACCGCTTCCAGGGAAATCAAATCAGCATCACGGAGAAAAGCTTGAACTCGGTTGTGGGTGACAGTGGAGGCAGCAGGAATCTTTGGGTTGAGATAGCTCTTCAGAGCCAAAGCATTTACTTTCCATGGAAGCCAGGGACAGAGCACAGTTGACTTAATGCTGACACGAGTCCACAACATCGAAAAGGTTGAGCACTTTAATGTGTCAGGTCCCATTGTTTTCTCTGACCATTCAGCAGTGGACGTGGAGATCATTATGCCTTCCCAGAAAGAGGGGGAAAGAGATGAGAGCGATTCAATTGGGGACCAAGTCTACACCTACAGGTGGAAAGCTGAGCTTACTGACGAATTCACCTCAAGATTAACCTCCTCGAGGATCCTGGATGGACTATCTGAGGCAGTTATCCTGTTAGAGGCAGGGGGCATTTCAGTTGATGAGGCCGTTAAAAGGATAACAAAGGGAGTGCTGGAGGCAGGTAGCTGCTTCCTAGTTAGGGTTGGGGGCCGTATCCAGAAAGGCAGACCGGGAAGGAAGAACCCTTGGTACAGGTCCTGTTGCAAAAAGCTTGCAGTCGAGTTTCGTAGGGCACTGCAGAATAGGCGCTTTGGCGATAACGGGGCAGCAAGTTTGAGAAATCGATATCGGGCACATATTAGATGGGAGCGGGCTAAATTCCTCTCACAGGAGACTGATAGGGTAGCTCGCCAGTGGAGTAAAGCCCCACTTGCTTTTTGGAGAAGATGGAAGGCAACTAAGGACCGAGGGAAGAGAGGAAAAATAACAATTGAGCAACTTGAAAAATACTTTTCAAATTTGACATGCCGGGGCTCCAGTGCTGTCAGGGATCCTGAAATTCCTGAAAATGTGG
>JASGXE010003739.1:0-30344 GCA_030068105.1 Sinentomon sp. SZTP_YWyxl
AAACTGATTAATTTTTTCTCTGAAGAGTTTTGGATGAAAAGTAATGCTCTTTCTGCCTGGTGAAATTCTCGAGAAAATGCACACTACACTCAACGAAGAACAGGATCATTGTGCAGTAAAGAAAGTTGGACTGATTTTCAAACAAGGCCGGCCTGAAATCCTTATTCTGCAAATAACAGGAAAAATTTCCTGAAAGTTTTTTACAGAAAAATTACTAAATCATAAAAATTTGTATGATAACGATAACTCCACTTCAATGAAACCACTTCACATCACGTTTTGTTGAAAAAAGTGAAAAAAGCCCGAAATGACTGAATTTCTGACACGAGAGAAGAAAATCTGAAAACAGGATTGGAAATTTTGGGCTACCTGAATCGACAAAAAAAAACTTTTCCATTTCAAATAAAGCATTTTGTCTTCGCTCGCAGAACAGCACGACCTCCCATTTCAAAAAAACCGGACACGTTAAAGCTGGTCGAAAAATTCTTTGTTTCATTTGATTGATGAAGATTTGCCCAGCCGATAGCCTTTTCATTGCCTTCACTCCGAAATAAGCAGGGAGACTTCTACTGTAAGTTATGGGGTCATGTCTAGAATGTCATTTGCATGAATGAGGAATTTGAGCCTCAGAAAATTGAACATTTAACCATTTTTTTTTGAAGACACAATTTCTAAATTGCTCTGTAACCCCTTTTAGGTGTCGGGGGAAGGTTGTTCGCCTTTTCGCGCTGCCGGTGACGGCTCCCTGCAAACTTTCGAGCAAACCCCCTCCTGGTGAAGGCAAACAAATCCCGATGTGGGAGTGTTCAAACGTCTGACCACTTAGTTTGTTTCCTGTGACCATCGGGCGACGGGCCTTGCGGAAGAGGTTAACCCCAACCATGAACAGTACAAGGCAATCAAACTTTGCTCAGACCAAATTTGTAGATTGACGGGAACTCCTCCATGCTATAATAACTCATGCAGAAAATGCCTACATCCAGGAAATTGTCCAAGCTTCAGAAAGGGGAGGGAGGGAGGCCACCATTGCATCTGTTTCAACATCAGCCAATTCAGGCAGAGGTGGTTGAAAAAATAAAAAAGCGCAGTTGAAGTGCTTGCAAGTCAAAAAGTTTTGTTTTTTTCTTCTTCAAAGCTTTTTCAGAACAGCCTTTAACAGCTTTTTCAGAACAGCATTTAACTTGCTCTTCAAGATCTCCCTTCTCGACGCCTTGAAAGAAGGCTTAAACTTTTTCAGGTCATCCATGAGAAAATTCTAATATCCCTGCCAACATCATTTTCTGTTGTTTTGTCACCAAGGCGTACTCAACACATTTACCACGTGGATTTTTCTTTCGCTGATTTCACAAAGCATTAGAACGGCTTTTTCACTCGGAATGCTCGTGAGTGGAATTCCCTAACAACAAATTCTCCGTTTCTCCGCAAGCCTGCTCCACCACCTCGAGGTAGAGCAGGGACCAATTTTTTGTCTTTTTGCAAACAATTTTTTGTCTTTTTGCAATGATGCCATTTTTTATTTGAAATTTTATTCACCCAATGAACCTGAACTTTTGCCTCTATTTCCATTGAATGATTGTTTCACCATTTTTTATTATTTTATCTTTCTTGTGTTTTGAAGGCATTAAGGGGAGGGCGGGGGGTCAAAATACCAACTTCAATGTTTATGGACCGATTTGGTTCAAATTTGACAAACAGTTGGGCATCATGGTAGGCAGTTTATTCACAAAATTTTGGTACCCTACCTCAAGTGGTTACCAAGTTATTCATAAATAACTGGTCAAAAGAGTGCAAAACTTTTCGCGCATGCTGTGGGAAAATCGCAAGACATCTTGTGATCTGGTTTTCACCAAAGTTGCCCAAAAAGACTTACTTTTTGACTGATGAAGCCAGTTTTTCAACATTTGACTTGAAAAGTGGATAAAAACACTCGGAAACGGCAGTTATGTAACTAGCGAGCATGTAAAATGAGAAGCACATGCAACAAGTTAGATTGCGAGCCAAAAAATGCAATTCTGACTTCATCAGTAAAAAAAACACACTTTTTTCGTCAAATGTGCCAAGTTTTACCTCTCAAGCACTTCTGGTTGCTGAGAAAAAGCAAGCGGAAGTTCAAAAATACCTGGAAAAACGAAAGCGGTTAAAACGTGCCTTGAATTTAGTGGATTTTTCAAGTAAATGAGAAATATACTGTCGTGCGAAAAAAGTGTCACATGGGAATCGCGATAGCTCTTCAACCAATAAAGCTACAGCAATGGTAATTATATAATTGGAATCAGCATGAAACGGACCATTTGGTGGTGCCAATGTGAACAAAGACCAAAAATTTAGTTTTTTTCACATTTTCTGACCCCCCGCCCCCCATTAAGTTCCGTAATCGACCTACCAGTGCATTTTGTTGGTCGTTGATTTTTAAATAAATAAATAAATAAATAAATTCCACGTCCCTCCCAAGATCACGTTCATTGCAACGTAAAGCCAATGTTTTTGAGTTCTTTGCACGTTAAGAGCTGTGAAATCATGACGGTGACACGCCCTCCAAGATGTGGTTTCTGAAGGGTTCCGGAGAGCAGTTCAACAAGCAAAAGGGTCTCAGAAGACATCAGACAATCATCTGTGTATATCTCACTTCTGGGATGGAATTATACAGATGTGGTTTTTCAGTTTTTTTTAATGTGTCAGTCATTTTTTTCGTTTTTAATTTTAAGGAAGTTAGATGCCACTGAATTCTTGACTTTTCATCCTTTTTTGAAAACACACAACAAATTGACAACAAAATTGATCGACAAAAATATTCAAGATTTTCCCAAGTATCTCAGCAAAATGTACCACTGTTGTATTGATTAACAAGATCTCCAGATGCCACCTACCATGACAATGATGCTCATATTGGGAATGTCTGGATGCAGCAGAGAACATTTTTGTTGGAAATCAGTTGTGTGCATTTTTTGTCAAAAGTCATGCAAAAATATGTACATTATTTGTAAGAAGAACCCATTTTGTCGGTTCAAGGTTTGGAGCTTGATGGTGTGTTGCTTGTCTGCATTTTGCTTCTTTCAATGCAAACAGGACCTTTCTCGTTTGAAAATAGGAGTTTTCCTTTTTTTTATGTCACATTGCCCCAGTGCAGTGCAGGAAATTGCTGCCAAAAAACCACAATTAATTCACATCGACAATATGGCCACAATTCAGAAACAGTGCCACAATATGGCCACAATTCAGAAACAGTGCCACAATATGGCCACAATTCAGAAACAGTGCCACAATATGGCCACAATTCAGAAACAGTGCCACAATATGGCCACAATTCAGAAACAGTGCCACAATATGGCCACAATTCAGAAACAGTGCCACAATATGGCCACAATTCAGAAACAGTGCCACAATATGGCCACAATTCAGAAACAGTGCCACAATATGGCCACAATTCAGAAACAGTGCCACAATATGGCCACAATTCAGAAACAGTGCCACAATATGGCCACAATTCAGAAACAGTGCCACAATATGGCCACAATTCAGAAACAGTGCCACAATATGGCCACAATTCAGAAACAGTGCCACAATATGGCCACAATTCAGAAACAGTGCCACAATATGGCCACAATTCAGAAACAGTGCCACAATATGGCCACAATTCAGAAACAGTGCCACAATATGGCCACAATTCAGAAACAGTGCCACAATATGGCCACAATTCAGAAACAGTGCCACAATATGGCCACAATTCAGAAACAGTGCCACAATATGGCCACAATTCAGAAACAGTGCCACAATATGGCCACAATTCAGAAACAGTGCCACAATATGGCCACAATTCAGAAACAGTGCCACAATATGGCCACAATTCAGAAACAGTGCCACAATTCAGAAACAGTGCCACAATATGG
Source organism: Sinentomon sp. SZTP_YWyxl (assembly GCA_030068105.1). Lineage (NCBI taxonomy): Eukaryota > Metazoa > Arthropoda > Protura > Sinentomata > Sinentomidae > Sinentomon > Sinentomon sp. SZTP_YWyxl. The sequence continues at coordinate 3,888 of JASGXE010003739.1, forward strand.
CCACAATTCAGAAACAGTGCCACAATATGGCCACAATTCAGAAACAGTGCCACAATATGGCCACAATTCAGAAACAGTGCCACAATATGGCCACAATTCAGAAACAGTGCCACACATTTGTGTATCCGTGGCTGATGATCCAAAGGTTATCTGAAGCAGAAAAAAAACAACAAAATGACACCTTCCCTGCATGTCCTGCTAAGTGCATGGTGGAAACACCGCATTGGTTCAAATCAGATTTCTGAATTAGCGAATTCCACAGAACCATTTCTCGCGCTGGTGAAGAGAGGTGCTTGAATCATTTGGGAAAGAGCAGTGGATTTTTTCCCTTTCCCAAAACACAAAAACACCTTTTTGTTATTCCCACCTGATACACATCGAGAACGCTCCAAAGAAGTGTGCTCAGAAGGAAATCGGAATTCATGGAGGAGTGTGAAGAGTAGTTGGTTGTTTACTCGCAACAAATCGGCTCCAGACTCCATTCAAGAGAACAAACACAACATGCGTTCCTGCATCAGTTGATTAAACAGTCACCAAATTCAACATCTGTTATTTCCTTCCATGTCGGTGTGATCGCGTTAAAGACATCCACACAGTCAACAAATAGAACATCAATACAGTGAAAAACTGAAGGCTTTAAACTTACGCATCAATCTGATTCTGATCAAACAGATGTTTCATTTCATTCAGAACCTGCCTGACAATGTTCTCCTGCAGAATTAGAAGAACAACATTAACAAAAACAAAGAGCGATTATCGTCTGTCTCCAGTTGCTACTGCCTGCCATAGATCTTCAAGCACAGGCGTTCACCATTAACCTCTCGCTTTAAAGGTCAACGGAGGGGGAATGTATAGAAAACACAATGGCAAAGACTGTCACTGAAAGATGGGTTGTACCAATATTGAAAGGACACAAATGTATTCCAAATGCCCATTGGCGTCAAACTTGTTCTGTGAGAAAATATACTCACGTCTTATGTGTTCTGACTGCTTATTTCTGGCATTCCCAAAATGCAGCTTAGACCCTTTGGGGACTGCATATGTAATGGGTAACGGAAAATCATGGAAAAAAAGAATCTGGTGTGCAAAAAAAGTGATTGGATCCCCGGCTTGGGTTCCTTCAACCGTCGACTGCCTCTGCATCAACAAGTCTTGATTGAAAAAAATGGTATCATTCTTAAATGAAGGATTCGCTTTTTAACTAAAAATCTGAAAGAATGAATAAGCAACACCGTGTGTGATAGACACGAAGTCCGACAATCACAATAGCAGACAGCCAGAAGAAAAAATGGCCAGGGGTCAAGGGCCCAAAAACAGTTATTGTTTAGTCGAATCTTCCTTGCATTTGAGAATCCATATTTTGCAAGCGGGATTTTCATTGAAGCCAGAGAAAACACAGCAATCGGAGATCAAATTTCACCAAGCCCCCAATTTCCCGTCAAGCTCTGGAAGTCCTAGTCACATGTTGGAACCTCTGGTGTTCGGAACATTGCTGTCCATGCCAGGCAATCTCCTGGACTGTATACTGGCGGCGGAAAAAGATTACCCATACATGTGAAAAATTTGCATTATTGAGATTTTAGCAAAAACTCCATGCTGTAGAAATAAAAGATCCTCTTTCATGACTAATGTCAAAATCTGACACCTCTAGAAAACTCCGTTGCAATTTGGCGCTTTAATTTCTACCAAATGCATAAGAGTAAAAAGAAAGAAAAAAAAAGTTTCGGAGGCAACAATCAAATGGGAAAAACACATGTATGAGTAATCTTTTTCCGCCGCGACTATACAAAATTACGTCTAAAGCCGCATCCGAAAAAAACAGATTTTTTGCATCAGACTTTTTTAGATCGTCTGTCCAAAACAGATTGTCACTAGCAACACAAAGGAGAACTTTGAAGCATTGAACATTGCCCATTGTAGCAACTGCTATTCTGTTTTTAACAGACTATTTAAAAAATTTGATGCAAAAAACTGTCCATTTTGATGCGGATTGAGAATGGAAAATTACAACTGGAATGTTTCCCCTGCAAACAATCAAGCAAGTAATGGAATTATTGCCTGATGTGACCGATAGATATTCACACCATTAAACTGGGAATTGTGGCCCATGACATTCAGGGCCCCTTTTTCAAGGGCTTTTTGTGGCCATGCAGGTGCTCTAGTCATCATGGGATCGTTCTATCATTCTATTCCAAAATTGGATTTGTGTGGAGATGACAAATTATCACCATGGATAGAAAAGATTCCGAAATTTTGAGGTGCATATAGGGCCTTGTGGACCGTAACGGACCCTGATGAAAAAAAGAAATATTTTTTCGCATAAGGAACAAAAACGGTATCAAATAAAATGAAATACTAACGTTAAAAGGGTGCAAGCAGTCATTTGAACGTTGCAATTCCTTAATGAGGTCCAATGCTTTTTCACCAAACATCCTACTCCTTAATAACTGTTGCTTTTTTAGGAAATGAACAATACAATTAAACAAATAAGCATTCACAGAATCAGTCATGGAATGAAGTTATCTTGTTTTTCTTTGGTGGGGTGTCATGAAACCTGATGGGCCAAAACAAAGAATCTTTTGTCTCAATCAGTTTTGACTGTATGCATTCTGAATGTATGTAACTGTATGCAACTGTATGCACTCACTCAAAGCCAGTGTTTTCTGGATCAGCTGGGTTTGAATTTGCCAGAAGTACTTTCATTCTCTTCCAAAATAACTTCATTTTGGCATTTTGGTAAATATATGAGAATCAAAAAACATGTAAATCAACACCAGCTGGGGGGAAAATGCTGAAAAAGACAAAAAAAACTTGAAAATATAGGACATATGGGACAGTTTTCCCAAAATATAGGACATTATAGGACAAGTCCAAAAATTTTGGACAATATAGGACATTATTGGACAGCTGGGATCCCTGCATTCAACATGAGTGAATTTACAGGGACAATTCCTTGCGCCAATGGCAAAAACTTGTGACACATCACAATCACATCGATGTGACAAACATCTCTCTCTCCAAAGAACAAATGAGGCTCAAAATCAAATTCATTGAGGCACCAATTTGACAGATTACCCCAATTTGTTCCTGCACTACAATTTCAGGAACATCACACTTCCATATGAGTGTCTATAGAGTAGACTCGACATTTAAGAATGTGACTCAACTGACACTATCCTTATCACCACACCTGACTGTTTCTTGTCTCCCCAAAGCCACAATGAAATCGTGCTTTCGATGATAGCGACATATGAATTCCAAAGGCTTTTGTTTTCTGCATGGAGTAAAAACGTTTCTGGCATGACATCTGAGGGCTAGACGATAGTCAATGGACAACCGGGAGGAAAATTGCCAATAGGGCAATTTCAGGATGCAAAGTTGGTCTTGCATTTTCTAGGAGGGCAAACCTTTGCCCCTGACTCCGGAGCAATTGTCGGATGGAAATGGTTTTGGGACTGCGGGGGTGCGTGACACAACAAAGTTTCTGAAAGGCGGCAAGTTGGCTGTTTTCCCGAAGAAAAAAGTCGACTGGTGACCAAGCAAACTTTATGGACATATTCAGGCTTGCGATGCCTTTTGGATGTGAGACCAAGCCAACCGATGGCCTTGATTGACATCAGATCTCCAAGCATAAGAACTCTGATTAACGATAGATCGTTTGGATGTCCGAGGGCTAACCAGTATGAGCATGTGCAGCTTTCGAAGGCCAGCCAGCCGGGAAGCTTGCGTCATGCCAGAAGCTGAGCGTGCAGTGGAAAACTCAAAACCATCCCAAGAATTGCCCAGGAATTGTCCATCCAAAGGATTGTGCGCAATTCGACTGGCCAAGAAGATGTGCATGGCAATAAACAGGAGATAATTTACAATACGTGGTGCTCTCAAGAGTTTCAAAAATTAACCTCTTCCTATCCGCCCATTTTCCTAAAAGAAAACTTGTTTAAAGTGCTGGCCTTTTGGAAGGCAAAGAAGGTGAAAAGCAAAATTCTTTGAAAAACGGATTTTTGTGAGGTGCTTCATTTTTGGACAAACGAACGGTTTCCTTTGTGTTTTTATCGGTTGGGAGGTCCAGGTGACACATTGTGCTTATGATAATTCAGAACAGAATTGAATCGTAATCACGCGCCATCATGTGAAGGCATTGGAGTGGCAGCCAGATTTCGCAGAAAAAGTGGTGTGGTTGGGTGGGATAAGTCCATCAAAAATTATTCCGTACGAAAAGATCCCACGTTTCTGGGGACAAAAGATTTGTTTTGGTGAACCAATGGTTGTAGGACATTGCTGGCTGTGTTTTTTTTTCATTTGACATGTCGATGTGCAAAAGTCACGACTGAAGGCTCTGATGTAAAAAAAAATGAATCTGGGTTGTGTTGATGGTATGGGTGTGAGTGGCCACGGTCGTAATCAGTATGTAGCAGATAAATAGGTTGTTAATTCGAACCATCATTGTTCCTGCAGTCAGCATCCTTTTTTCTGACCACTGCTGGCCCTTTGCCAATTGATGTTCAAGGAGCGCAGGCGCTTGAAAGTTACTTAGGGTTACGGGGTGGCCTTTTAAAAGTTCAGGGGATGTCTTTGCCATACGTAAAGTTGCTTCATGATAGCACAAGCAGCTTCTTGGGCACGGTTCGGACTTGTCATTGTATGGCCAAAACGTTTATCATCTGTGAGAGAAAGCAAGTCGAAACTTACTCGAAACCGCTGGCTTTTTTTTTGGCTACCTCCATTTAATAACGTGAAAAAGCTTGTTTTCATGAAACATCACACCTACTTCTGAATAAGTTTCGGGATTGGTTTTTTAAAAAATAAATTTTTCATGTTTTTCAGAAATAAGGCAGGTAAGTAAGCAGTAAATTTTCCCGGTTATTGAAAAGGCCAGTGGAGCCAAGGATTAACATTCAGTCATGTTCAAAAGTAGCTCAGTTGGCAATAGAGCTTTCGCCGGAAAAGTTAGATACAATTCAATTTCTCCTGTGTGATGTGTCGCAAAAGTTTTTTTTTGTGTGCTCCATTTGTTTGGGCATGCCAGATCTATTTGATGTTGAAGATACCGAGTGACCATGCGTAACTCAAATCCAGAATCAGTTTGTGTAAAGGGTGAAAAAGTTGAGAAAAAAAACCTCTCAGGAATAACTAAAAAGGATAAAAGAAGCTTTTGGAAAAATAACCATGTCTCTGTCTCATGTTTTTCAACAGCACTTGGCTGTGTTTTCCATCATCAGTCACACTCAGATTCGACTCGATAGTTGATTCAGCAGATGTCTGCATCTTTCAATGCAATAATGGAAAAGAAGGTGGCATTGTGAAAAGAAATTAAATTTTCATAACATAAATCCCTCCACAGAATTGGCCATTGAGTTGAAGATGAGAGTGAGTGGTAATGGGGAACACGGCTGTTTATCAATTTCATGCAATTGTGCACTTCGCGCAAACTGCGTAGAACAATGCTACATTAATCGACAATCCCAATTGCAACGTGTAAACATTGCAATTGGGATTTTGTGGTGCAGTTTTCTGGTCGGTACTTTCCAAGTGCAGGCCATAGATTTAGTAACACTCATACGCAGTGATGATTCCTGGAAACGAATGTTGGGCATTCTGGGAAGGAACTGTGAAGTGGGAACAGACCCAAAGGGGGCTCAGCCCTAGCGGGGTTCCAAGGGTCAGCTTCTGGTGGGGGATCTGGGGGGTGGAGACCACCAGAAGATGAAGAAAGTTTGAAATTTGGGGTTCATTTTGGGTACTGTATTCATGTTCAGGAGGACAAATTTCGATCAGTGGTGTGCCAAAAGCACATGTCAGGTGCCAAGCAAGCCGGCCGCTGGGGGGATATCTCTGGGCATGGGTCAGTCGTCTCCCCTGCCCACCGAAATGGCGCACGCCCCTGCAGACAACGGAATTCTCTAGCTGGGCATAGTTGAATTTGGTGATGCCGCAGACAATGCCAAAATGACACAAATCCAAAAAATAAACGAAAATAATCATGGTCCAAAGCTCGCAAGAATGGATGAATGCACATGGCCCAGTGTTCTTTTTCATTTTCTTGTCAACAAACACACCGCTGTCACTGCACTGGTGTACCGACACAGCAAGCACAACCAGAGCCAGGGCAAGGAACCTCACTTTTCCGTCAACGTCAAGTCTCTTCCCTTAGCTTTCAGCTCCTCCTTCATCCAGAACACGTTAAAAAGTGCGACGGTTGTGCCATCTTCTTCAGCTGCTCTGCTGGAAGGACGCTTCTTTGCTAGTGAATTCAGACGGTCCATTGAATGCCTTGCTAAATAAAACCTAAACAAAACCATTGGAATACCCCCACAGCAAGCGCCTAATTCATGATGGTGCAGCCAATTCCGATTGAATTCAGAGTTGTCTGTTGAATGCATGCATGCTTTTCCGTAGCAACGTGGCAAGCATTCGCTTGGATGATTTTTGTGCGATTCAGAACCAGATGCATTGGCGAAGCTGCACCACCAATTTCTTTGTTTTTATTTTTGCTTGCCTTCGTTTTTTTTTTTTTCAGAGAAATCTCAAAAGTTTCTTTGTCCCTGACACCAGGAATTAAAAAAAATGCACAACTAAAAAAAGGAATTCTAATTTTTCTCTCTGGGGCATTCAGTGAATGCGTTGAATGCAGGGATCACTGCTCGTACGTAAACAGAGAGAAACATAGATACAGTTCCAAGCCTAATGAGCCATCATCATCGATAACATCTGCGAGCAAACCTTTGAAACTATCAGCCTATTCCCCACTGCAATTCACCCTCATTGCTCAGGTCCAACTCAATCAACAACAAATTCAACAGATGGGTGCATCTTTCAATGCAACAATGGAAACGGAAACAAGTGTTGTGCATAGAAATGAAATTTTCACAACACAAATCTATCCATCGAATTGGCAATCACTGAGTTGAACCTGAGGGTGAGTTGCTGTGGGGAATACCGCCGTAAGATCAACTAGCGAACATCTTGTTAGAAATCAGATTCGAACCCACAATCTCTTGATTGCCAACAGAATGCTCCGGCCACAAGACAATCCTAAATTTCAAACCTTTATTTTGACATTTAATCAAATCATGAGAGCGGCTGCGTGCAAAACATCGGACAAAAAACTTCGGATGACCGAACGTATCATGCAGAACATCACTATCCCGAAGTGGAGGACCTGGTGCAGGCAATCAACTCATGGACGGAATTTAACAAAGGCAGCAATTTTGTGGGCAGCTTGTTGTGGCGGATATTGTTGTGGCAACACTAAACTTTTAACTCTTTTTCGTGTTGGAGCAGGGAATGTGGTGAGGGGAGAGGATATCTGTGCTTACGTGGAAACTTGACCTCTTTGAAAACATAACTTCACCATGATGGATATGCTTTTTGTTTTTGACAGTTCACTCACTCTCCAGATGCCTGCTTGTCGCAGCTGCCAAATAAATGAGTTTTGTCATCAACCTTTTGCGACAACATTATGAGTGCCTCATCCGACAATGCAACATGTCATGATTGTGCCATGCTTGGCACGCTTATGCCAGAAAGAAGGCAAAGGAACACTTGGAATAGTTTCAAGGTACATCGTCAATATCATGGTCAACACCAAAAATGAAAATTACCCAATTTTGAAAAATGCCGCTTGTCGTCTTGCTGCACAATGTCAGCGACATCCACTTTGGAATAAAATACAAGGTGGTCAATCAGGAAACGTAAGGAAATTAATCACAAAAGGCAAACAAATCAAAAGGCCAGAAAAAATGAGAATTCCCTCATGGAAATCATTGGGAAATGAACAACAGTGCCAGTTTAGTTTGAAAACCTTTTTAAATGAAGATGGACCGAACTGCAGGCGTCTCCAATGTCAGCAATCGATGGTTAACCGATAATAGTCAGTTGACCGTTTAGTTATGTTGGAATGCAACAGTTGTGATCATAGATCAGATAACATTGTTGACCAGTGAACTTCTGATAGGCAAGAAATTCCAAAGAAGTCCATCACAGTTGCAGTCATCAATGATTTCCGAAAACAATAAATTGTTATTTTCAAAGGTTCGTTCCCTGTAAAGTTCGTCCGTTTCAGGATGCACACTCCGCTTCAATTTCTAGTGACTGATTTTTATGAATACAATTCAGCTGTGTCAAAACTCCAGCCTCGGTGGTGCGCATATACATTGGCTCCAATGCAAAAATGCAGGGTTTAACAAAAAGGCACACATGCATGTGATGACCAAATTGTTGGCTCGCCCCGCCAATCGCCAAATCTGGTCTACTTTGCTTCCTGTCGGATATATCAGTGGCATCCAGCATCTTCGACTATTTTTTTTTACATTAAAAAGCGAAAGTTGTAAAAATGGGCCAATTTTTAAAGAGGCCGAGAATATCAGAGAAATGCAAGGCAGTAGCTAGAAAATAATGTTGCAAGAAACTTCAGAGGAGTCGGAATGACTCCCATAAGGCAAGCTCAAAGACAATGGTGGCCTTACAGTAAAAAAGAACTCTAAGTTGCCTACCATGGATCGTTATTTGTCTAAAGCAATTTAAAATTTTACTGACAGTGGTTTCGCCCAACCTCTATACCGACAAAAGATGTTGACGTAAAAGCTTTTTAAGTTGCCCTAGTGAGGGCCAGAACTATAAAGATAACATCCACAATATGCCATTTACCCTGGCATTTGGCAAGCATCTGCTTGTGTTGTGGGGTTGCGGGTAACCTTGCAAATAACAAAGGCGGGTATTGGGCACGCTAGATGCAAGCCATCACGGTCACGTTTCAACAAACAAGAGGGGCTATTCATCAAGAATGGCAAGATGTTTTTGATGCACGGTGGCTTCTGTTCTTCTCACTCTTTGATCAATGCCGCATGCCATTCATTTGTGCTGTTTCCAGCAAAACACAATATCCACCCAGCTTACCAGCTGCCAATCAATGCCTGCATTTTTGTGGCACTGGCAAAAGCCAGCCTGACAGACAAGTCAGGCCAACAATGTCAACAGCGACCAATGTCGGTGCATGAACTATCATTCGCTGTCCAATTTGAAACCATGCTGGCCAAGTGTGAGCAATTACTGGCGTGTTACATAACAACCAAAGAAGGTTTTCAGCACCATTCGGAAGCTGCTTTTATCCTGAATCCCAAACCTTGATTGGCCAATTCCATCTTGAAAACATATCATTTGCATTAATTTGATATGCATTAACTTGAGATTTTAGGAATTTTGCCTCGTTTTGGTTTGATGGGCTCTTAAAATGGCCCATGGGAGAAAGAGAACAAACAAATCAAATGATTATGAAGAAGCATGCAATTATTGCATATTTAAACATTTTTTTTCGTTTTTTAAATGTCAAGATTTATTTATGAGTCCCATTCATAAATCCTGAATGGGGCACTTCTGTTTGTGTTGCCTCGAGGAACCTCGTTCGACCTTAGTATTTTGCTCATTCACCCCATAGGACATTTTGGGGACCTTCGGGGGCCCCAACAACCGGAATGGGGCAAATTTTCAAAAATTTTCTCATCACAAAGTTTGTCTCTGTAACAGGAACTTCTCAACTGACCCACATAGACATTTTAATTCTTGGTTATTTTCTGTCTGCATTTTCTGTGTTGTGATAAACAAGTTCCTCACCGTTCCCCTCAACTTGTTTTACCACAGTTTTAGGTTCTTACTGCACTTGTTTTTCATCCCAGAGTTCTTGCAAACAGATGATCAGCGGATATTTTTTTTCTTTGCTGCTTTCTGCTAGAGATAGAGCCAGTGTACGTATCAAAACAAATCAATTTGCATATCAGAGTGGTTAGCAGAAACTTATAGCGGGAATAGAAATGGCCAGCGGAAACAGTTATGCCAAACGTAAACCTACCATTCATCATTGAAACCAGATATTTGATGAGGAAAACACTATTTTAATAACAATTACAGTCAAACATTGTAACGAAAACAAAAAGCTGACAAAAGAAGAAAGTGGAGGTGAAAAAGCAGGAGTTGATCACTCTTCTGGCAAATACTTCTTCGTTGGACTCTGATCAAGCCTGTGCCAGTTGAATAGCAGTCTCTCTTCTATTCTCTCCAAAGCATTCAGTGTAAGAATAAGCTTGTCATGCTTCATCATTGACAAGACGTTGAGACCTAGATGGGAACGAATTTGTTGTCCAGAAAAAAAAAAAAAAAAATGCAAAAATGATGGATGTTGAATGGATGATTTTGATTGAATGGAAAAATGTTTTGAATGGATGATTTTGGGGACATGAAAGAGGTTTCGTGACAGCGACATGTTGTCTTTCAGAGCAACAGAGCGAGAAAAGACGTCATTTCAAGGACATGCTTCCCAACAGCATTTTTGCCATTCAACGAAATAACCCCATTCAAATAACCCCATTCATTCAACTAAATAACCCCATAAATGTGAAACCATTCATTGAAATATGAAGAGCATATGTTCAAAAGTCATCTTTCATTGTTTTAAAATAAAAGCAATTCATGTTTTCAAATAAAAATTAAAGCCTTTAATCTCTTCCAGTCCAGAGCCCCATTTATGTGGTGCCAATATGGTTGCACTGCACAAACCAGATAACAATGCTCATGCAGTGGCACCAAGACCAATGCACCATCATTTGCGCTCCGCTATTCCAGACACAAACACCAGACACGCAGCAGAGTAATAAGTAGAGGAGGAAAATAGAAGCGGGATATATGAGATTCCTTGCGAGTGCGGGCAAGTCTACATTGGACAAACCCGCAGAACTCTAAAAGCAAGGTTAAAAGAGCACAAACGCCACACCGCCAGAGGCGAAGTGGAGAAAAGTGCTGTTGCGGCCCATTCATGGGAGAAATCTCACCCGTTCAATTGGACCGAGAGCAAAATCCTGTGCACGGCTGAAGATAACAAAATCAGGGACATAAAAGAATCCATTGAGATTCATAAGGCAGGTGAAAACGCCGTTAACAACTGCCAAGGTCCCTTCTTCCCAAGAACGTGGCTCTCCCTCCTCAGAAAGAGGAGGAGCCAAGGTCACGGGAATGAAAACGCAACAAAAAAGCGAGATTGGATCAGCCTGGGTCTAACGGACAAAGGCAACCATCATCGGAGAGATGAAGGTCATCGGATCCGACACGCTAAAACAGTTGTGTTGTGCTCTCAAGGACAAATGCTCATATATAAGGGAGCGGCTGACCCAGACAGAGCATCACTCGCAGCAGCACTCACTGCTGACTAAGGTGCAGTTGGCCTGACCGACCTCCTGGTACAGTATATTGCTGCCTGCTGTGGCGCACACCTTACGGTGAAAAAGATGCCTTTCAACGGTTCTTTGAACCGGGCCTGAAGAAGGCACGACACTTTCGTGCCGAAACCGCGGTAGCACACTCTACCAACAACTTGGGATCCGGAAACTGTGCAACGCACAAGCCATAGGAAAAATTGAACCACGATGAAAGTGGACTGGAAAAAATGCATTGTGAAAACGTCCCGACTCCTCCAATTTGGATAAATTTAGTTTTCACGCCCTAGTTCAATTTGAGAAAGTAGGAACAATTTGTTTTGTTTATTTATTTCAATTTCGTTTTCTCAACAGTGAGTGGAAATGAAAAATTAAAAAAAAAAAATAATAAGAAAAAAGCAAAAAGAAAAACTGTCATGCGAATATCTTATCTATGGGAAGGAAGACAAGAAATTGCTGCAGAGGTTTCCAAGTGCCTGACTGAACCACAATTAAAATGAACAATGATGAATGATCGAGAACAAACGAATCACCAAGCAATGAAAAAGCAATGATGGCAGATTTACAATCAATCCCAATTGTTGAACTGAACTCCAATTTGGTCAGTTTTTATTCAGTTCACTGTTCCAAAAACTGTCGTTTAAAACGTTTTCTTCCCTACGTGTCTCATTGGAAAGGGAGGCCATCTCAGGCCAAGGGCACAGCCCATTATTGTCACAATTCGCCACTCAGTTTTTCATTTGATTGCTGACAAAAAATTAACCATGATTTTAAGCTCTATTCTGCTGCTTGTCACAAAAATGTGGGGAAGTATTCTTTGCTGCACGGACCGTCAATGATTGGAATGCCCTTGGTTCTGAGGTTTTTGGGACAGATAGTGATATTAGTGTGGGCACCTTCAAACGAAATGTCAGATCTTGGCTGATGAAGTAACATTGCTATGCAACTGTTTATCATTGTTGTAAGTACGTGCATCTTTCTCTTCATTTGAAAATCTTCTGACTCTTTGAGCTCTTGTTCTGTAGGTTTACCGTCGCCATCAATGTTTTGTGTTGATTTGCGCCTGGATTCTCGCCCTTGCAAATTAAGTTATTTGATTTGATTTGAATCATGCTTGCTCACCATAGACAGGCATGAGGTTGATGTGTTTTATCTGATCAGTAGCCTTCGTGATGTTCTTTGGAAATATATCAGTGCTGAAATTGAAAGTGAGTGAAAAAAGTCAAAATTAAAATGCAGCTGAAGTAATGTTAGACAAGTCCCATTGCACTTCTGGAAGCCATCAGACATCTCGATGGAAAGGCAGAGATGTTCAAAGACGCAGCCTAAACGGAAAAAAAAGAATACAAATCTGATTTTCCAAACCACTGTTCACCACCAGGCCTGGTTTAATGACTAATGATTGCCCCCTCTGATCATGGCATGAGTAACTCAATCAAGCATTTAACATAAATGTCAATAAAATGAACAAATCACTTTGTAATAGAAATTGACTTGTGACAGAATAACATCACTGAAGGGGTATTGCCAGCTGCGACATACTGCTTTGATGCAAGCCTGTGCACTGAAGGTTGTGTCAAATTGGATGTGACTAAAACGCTGAACCTGCTTGTCCTGCTTGTCTTGCTTGTCCTGCTGGAAACCTGCTTGTCCTGCTGGTAATGCTTAAATAGGTTAGGTTATTGTTAGATTAGGTCATCCTAACCTAAAATAACCTCACCTAACCCTAACCTAACCCCAATCTGGCCATTACCAGCAGGACAAGCAAGACAAGCAGGACAAGCAGGTTCAGCGTTTTAGTCACTCCCTGTCAAATTAGTGTGCAAAATATTGCAGGCAGGTACAGAAAAGACACTGGTACATGACGACATTCAAATTTCAGAACCAATTTGAGGCGTAGCGTTTCGGAGGAATCGCAGCCTCGTTGACAAACGATGAACTTCTCCAAAGAATGTGTTGCTGACTGTTGCCACCATGGTCTGGGAAACTCCCCAGTGGTGACGTGTGCCAAGCACAACCCCGAAGCATCACGCCTCAAACTGGTTCGGATACCTGAACTAACTGCGCCAAGTTAGTCATTCGCCCATATTCTGCAAACATTCAACTACCAAGTTTCCATGCCTTGCTAATTGGAAGGGGTTGCTGGTTGTTTAAACTCTAGATCACTCTTACCCAAGGTATGTTTGATGGTTTCCACTCAACTACATGGATTGAATCTGACAAAAGGGTTGGCTCTGAAGAAAGGAACGCGATGGTCTCACTATGTGAGCCAGATCAGATTCTTAAATGTGGAGGAGAAGAAACCGTCAAACTAATCCGGTAAGAAAAGAGTGATCTTAAGATCCAGGAAAATTAAGAATCATAATCCAGTCAAACATCCAGCAGACTGCCAGACCAATTACTTTTTTGCAGCATAATTTCAAAGTTCAGAAACAATTGGCCGATTTTTAAGATGATGAAAATAATATTTTAATTCGCAAGGACTTTGTCCGGCACGAATCAGCATGAGGGTGGGTGACTCAGTGAGAAGACAAGGGCGTTGCGAATAAGTCTATTTTCGCAAACAGAGTTTTTGTTTAAAGCCATCCAATGTATGATCAATTCCTTCCCCATATACTTCTCGCCCTAACAAATGTACCTAACAACCAACCAAGATGCACCTAACATTTTTGTAATGTAATAATTGAAACATTCTGGGTCATTTGGACATAGTTGGACATTGTCACACTTGAGTATAAGCCACAAATAAGCTTGGTTGGGGAGAGTGCAACATTGAGAGTTAGGACTTTAAATTTTAATCCGGAGTGCCAGTGAGTGTGAGTAAAACGATCATCTGAAATGCAAAGTGCGGGTGACAATAAGCCAATAAAATAATTCTCCCCCAAGGAGGTGATTTGAAACCAATGTCCATTTCATGTAACAACAATTTATAAGTATTTGATGTAATTATCAATTTATCATCCGATAAATTGCATTTAGAACTACAACCCAACATCAACCCAAAAGGCCTTCTCTGCAGGTGTGCACAAGCAAATAATGAGACAATCAACCAATCTCAACTCACTCGTCAGATATGAGTGCACTGATGCCCCAATTCCGAGCCTCCATCAAATCCTCAAGGTACTTTGGCTCATCGTTCGGAATATTCAGCGAGTCTACTATGATCAGGTCATCCTGGGATGAGAAGGAAAAAAAAGTATGTTACAATATCAAACTCAAAATGTTCAAACGTTTCTCAGCATGTTAATCCAGGGTACATGCTGATCTTTTGAAACAAGATTTGTTGGTAAGATTATGCATTTTAAGTTTAGTTAGCATCGGCTTTCACCGGTTTACAATTTAGGAACGAGCAGCATGAATAGGAAATTCAGACATGTTGCAACAAAATAAAATTAAACTCACAGCTGATTCCATTCGCAAACATTGCAAGGAAGTGCGACGTTTCTTTCCCAGCGTGGAGCTTCTTCAGGCGAACCAGCAGTCACCAGTGTTATTGAGGCCATAGGCCCCATACGGAGTATGGTCTGCAAAAAATGTCAGCAGGCACAGTATGGCCTGAATAGAAAATTGCCCAATGCTTTTACATTGGGTGTATGGGCCAGCCAATTTCATAGCCATTAGGAGTATGGGCAGAGTTTGGTCTGGCAAAACTTTACGATTACATCACTGGCAGTCACTGCTGGAGCCTTGAAGAAGCTCCACGCTCTCTGTGGGACCGAAACGTTTCACTTCGGCACAGTTTTACCAACGTATTTGACTGTGAATTTAATTTTATTTTGTATGAACGTGTCCCCGGTTAACACCCACTGTAACAGTGAGGGTTTGCTTTGCGGCGATCAGATTTGCACTTCCACCGGGTAAAGCAGCAGATGAAGCTAAGAGGGATGATTAAGAAGTGCAAAGCTTCATGCCATGCCCACTCCAATAACCAGTTAAACCAGTGACGGTAAGATGGGCACGCCTCAGAGATCACCTCAATTCATGGATGAAATGGATCTTGGAATGACAAAGATTTTGGTTGGGCTGCGTGGGACCTTCAGGACAGCGAGGAACCACGTACAGTCATGAGACCAGCAGCCGGAATCAGGCTATAGTGGGCCACACAAGAGGGTGCAGCAACACGTCCAAACAACTTACGGGCATCACAGCACATATTATGGAGACTTGAAACAAGAAGATATTTTAGGAAAGTAACAGAGAGTTTAAGACAGATGAGAAAGTGAGAGCCGGCACCTCAACCAGGCAAGTTTAGTGGGCCCTGTCAAAGGGCAGCGCAACATGTCATATTAAGCCCAGCCACGGAGCACCAAGTCTCAAGTGTACGAAGAAGGAATTGAGGACAGAGCTGAATAGATTTTTGGAACAGGGCTAGCAAGAAACAACGTGAATGTCAAATTGCAACCCGCAGAGGAAGAGTGTGATCTGCCCATCCCAAGGCATCCCTGGCAGCATGAGGGTACTTCAAACATAGACATAGGAGCTAGGCATCATCAATTTTTTCTCACTCCTGGGAAGATGATGACATGACATCCAGGAAACGTCATCCCGCAGGCCAAGTTTAAATAGAGATATCAAAGTCAACAACCCACCTGAGTGGCAGGATAGACCATTTTCTTTGACCTTTTTAAACAGAGGCGGATTAAGCAATTTGCCGCCCCGAGGCCACAATATTTTTGCCGCCTCTTAAATTTGGCCTGCATCTTCCAGTATGGGTTTGTTTATATGGGTCCTGCTGAGCTGCCGGTAAAGTGAAGGGGGTTCAAAATTTGCCGTAGAATATTGAACCCCCTCACTTCACTACGGAGATTCGGCCGTAGAATTGTGAGTCCCCTCGTGGAATTTTCAACCCCCTCACAATTCGCCGGCAAATATTGAACCCTCCTCAAATTTCGCCGTAGAAAAGTGAACACCCCTCACAAGTTGCTTTTCTCGGCGAATTTTAAAGGGGACTCACAATTTTCCTGCGAATTGTGACTGTGGGTTTATCTTTTACGGCGAATATTGCCGACGAATTGTGAGGATGGGTTCATTTTTCCACGGCTGATTTTGAGGGGGGTTCAATATTTGCCTTGGCAATATTGAACCCCCATCAAAATCAGCCGTGGAAACATAGTGAGTCCCCCACAATATTCGCCGTAAAAAAGCGAACCCACCCTCACAATTCGCCGGAAAATTGCGAGTCCCCTTCAAAATTTCCGTTGAAAAGTTAACCCAGCCTCACAATTCGCAGGCAAATAATGTGCCCCCCTCAATATTTGCCGCAGAAAAGTTAACTCACCCTCGCAATTCGCCGGCAATTAGCGAGTCCCCTCAAAATTCGCCGTAGTAAAGTGAACCCACCCTCAAAATTCGCCGGAAAAAAGTTAGCTCACTCAATATCCGCTATAGAAAAGTGAACCCAAACGCACAATTCGCCGGTGAACAGTGAGCCCCCATCAAAATTCGCCGTAGTAAAGTGATTCCACCCTCAAAATTCACTGGCAAATTGTGAGCCCCCCCTCAAAACTCGCCAAGGAAAAGTGAACCCACCCTCAATATTCGCCATAGTAAAGTGGACCCACCCTCACAATACGCCGGTAAATAGTGAGTCCCCCTCAAAAAACGCTGCATAACAGTGAACCCACCCTCGCAATTTGCCGGCAAATAGTGAGTCCCCATCAAAATTCGCCGTAGTAAAGTGATTCCACCCTCAAAATTCACTGGCAAATTGTGAGCCCCCCCTCAAAATTCGCCAAGGAAAAGTGAACCCACCCTCAATATTCGCCATAGTAAAGTGGACCCACCCTCACAATACGCCGGTAAATAGTGAGTCCCCCTCAAAAAACGCTGCATAACAGTGAACCCACCCTCGCAATTTGCCGGCAAATAGTGAGCCCCCCTCAAAATTCGCTGTAGTAAAGTGAACCCACCCTCAAAATTCGCCGACAAATAGTGAGCCCCCCTCAAAATTCGACGAGGAAAAGTGAACCCACCCTCACAATTCGCCGGTAAATAGTGAGTCCCCTTCAAAATTCGGCGCAAAATCCCCTTCAAAATTCTCCGAAGTAAAGTGAGCCCACCCTCGCAATTCGCCGGCCCGCAGGTATCACAGTGTCCTCACTACGCACTAGCAGTTTCCAATGGGGACGCAATTCTCCTTAAAATGATTCCCGCATCCATTGCATACCAGCACCATAGCACCTCAAAGAATTTGATCAGATTGAAATTGCTTCTGCTGATTTTGTTTCAATCGGGATCAGGGATGCACAATTTTTCTGTTTTTTTTTCACAGAGGGTGCCAATCCTGCCCATCCGATTGTAATTTTGGCCGAAATTTCGCAATTGGTTTTTGCCTTTGTTCTGAAATTTTTGAGTTTTGAGGCGGCAAATTTTTGCAAAATTACAAAAAAAAATTGCAAAGTTTTTTTGCAAATTTTTTTGTATTTTTTTTCCAAAAATTGCCGCCTCAAATATTTTGCCGCCCCAGGCCCGGGCCTAGGATGGCCTTGCCTGTAATCCGCCCCTGTTTTTAAAGCCACTGCAGTGCCCCGCTTCCGTTAGAGTCCTAAGAAAAAAGGCACATTCAATTAACAAAATTTTCACTCTCGGTGGAGCATTTATTGCATCGGAAATGGGTCATGGCACCTTTGGATGTTGAAAGATGGAAGGAATTGCTTGATGTTAATTTGTTTTAAAAAAGTTTAACATTTTAAAACAAAACAAAACAAAATTATGAACAAAAGTCTAAAAAAAACTTCCAAAGGTGGGCCTGCCACATGCGTTTAGCATAGGCAAGAGAAATTTAACAAGCCACACGCTCTATCCGATTCTAGAGAAATCTAATCCTGCCACATGTCTTTGGCCAAGGCAAGAGAAATCTAACCAGTCAAACTCATTAGCCAATTCTAGAGAAATCTAACCCTGTCAGACGTTTTAGCCAACCAGGTCAAAAGAAATCGAACGCAGTAGCATGTTTTTGCAAATTCTGAAGGAATCTAACCCTGCCACACATTTCAGCGGATTCTTGAGAAATTTTCGGTTCGGAAGAAAAAAAAAACAAGTTGCGGTCAAGGACATCAACAAAGTGAGTAAGAGACAGCTTTAACCAAAAATTTCCCCGTGTGAACCTCTCTCCTTACCCACACAAACCCACCTGTGAAAATTTAATCGACAGTGCAATCATCAGTCCCTTGACACGTTCATAGAATGGTAGCATGAAGAAGTATGGCGTTGGTCCTCTTGGACCCTTGGCACGTCCACCTCCCATCCAGAGGGGAGATCGAATGCTGCCATGCCTTGCTCTGCCTGTACCCTTCTGAGGCCATGGTTTTCTACCACCACCAGGCATTTCAGCTCTTGATCTGGCAAACTCCCAGTTCTGAAAAGGAATTGGAGGGGGAGAGGCAGGGGAGAAAAAAAAAACAATAACAATGAATTGGAACGAACGTCAGGTTTCCACATAAAAGAAACATCTCAAACGTGGCATGGCAGAAACTATGCGCTGAGATGCGGACAACAGAAAGAAAAGGCTAACTTGCTCATGAGAAAACTTTTTAGGAGTTTTCCTTCTGTTTTCTGCTTTTTGGAGTTTCCCATCATGTTATTTATTGACTTAGGAACGAAACCTGCCTGATTTAGACTGAGAAGAAAAAAGCATGTAGGTCTTTGGCATTGCCACACTACCCTGTTGTTCAGCATCAGTGCCCAGGTTGCATAGAGGCCCAGAAGCACAGCTACTCCTTCGTTATTGGAAAAAATGGACCAAAAATGATGGCAATGACAGATACAGATGAATGAAGAGATAGATTACCGAAATTTAGAAATTGTGAATAAGGCTGGCTACAAACTGGCACAAAATTACAAGAGTAGGTAGAAAAAAATGCTCCAACTAACCACAAACTTGTACCTTAGCTGCCATTTCAAATTCAGTGTGAGAACATCTAACATCTAAGAACATCATTGTACGAAAACTGATAGCAACAAGGGTTAGAGGAATGAAGAAACAGATTAAAGAAATTTGGAAACGGCAAATAAGGCTGGCTACAAACAAGCACAAAACAACAAGAGTAGGTAAGAGCAAGAAGTTCTCTAACTAACCACAAACTTGTACCTAAGCTGCCATTTCAAATTCAGTGTGAGAACATCTAAGCGAGGAAATGCAGCAAAGACAGTCGGATGAAGATCAACAAGACCAAGCTTCTGTGATTCAATTGTATCCAGATTCTCAACCCATGCTTGCCTTGGGCTTTGATAAACGTTTGGATTGACTATCTTTCTAGCTGTTATAAATGGCAAGGGTGGTCGAATATTGACACCGCCTTCCTCCTCAAACGAATCTGGAGAAATGAATGGAGATTGCATGTCATGATTACCAATGCATGTTATCCATCACAGATCTACAAAATGCTTGGTTCCTCTGTCAAGGAATCAGTGACAATTATCACATGACGTAATGATCTTTACATCATGATCTTTATTTCATGATCTTTAAAAAAAATTTGACTTTTTGAACCACTTTCGTAGTTTGGGACAGGTTTTGCAAAGGGAAAATATGTTAAGATTGAATGCAGGTTTCACAAATTGTAATTGGTGGTAAGTGTATTCAGTAAATAGTTTTGTGATGGTTTTTCTGGATAACTGTAAATGGCAGATGAAGCTAAAATGGTAAAAGTTGCCATAAGAACAAGAAAAAACTAAACTACACGAGTGTCAATATGCAAGGGGCAACAGAACATTGGCAACTGACTAGGGCAACAGACAATGCAATGGGCAATTGGAAAATTGGTAAGCCAAAAGCATTTGTGACGGGTGCAAATATCGGGAATGCTGTAAAAATTCAGCAGTTTACAAATCAATGCGAAATAATTGAGAGGTTTGGCATTTTCCCACCATTCCACGGGAAACCAGCACCGAAAAATTAATTAAATTTCAAACTGAGGGGTCAAGCTGAGCCCTGAGCCAGGACCAAACACTGTAATCTCTGGCAAAGCCAACCCTCTGCAAAAAAGCCAGAAGCCTACTTTTACAAACAAGAAAAAGAAAAGGCATGGGGGTTGATAAAAATGTCCAGAAATGGCAACCTCGTTTCTCTCTGTCCCCTCACACTTTCATCAGTTGCCACATGTATTGTCGATGTGAAATTGAAAAACGAAGTCAAAAAATGGCAATTATGAGAGTTCTGATTCCCAACCAACCTGCCACTTCATCTGGTTTTATCAGTGAAATGTCCGATGAAGTGGATGAATTAAATCGAAAAAGCTGAGGAAAAATAAAGTGAATGGTTTCTTTATTCAATTGCCATTTTTGAAGATGAAAAAAAGATGAAACTGTCTAAAAATCCCTCTCTGGATCGAGAACTCTCTCGTAGACATTGAAGAGAAATGAAGAATTAATAAACAAATAAAAGAGTGGATATCCAGTCTCTTGACCCGGGGAGCATGTTTACACAACCGACACCAACATCAGATGGCAGACAGGCGCCTCAAGCGAGCATTTATCCTCCGAGAGGGAGATAGGGTTGGGAACAGGGTTAGGTCAGGTTCAGATTGCTTTATTGAACAATACCCAAATTCGGATTTTTCTTGTGAGTATGGTGCCCCAATCGAGCATACTTGTGCAAAACGCTTGCTGCCATCTGATGTTGGTGTCGGTTGTGAAAACACACACCCGGGGAGAAGTGCTGGAACAGCGCTAATCCGAGGTTCCGGGTATAATTTTCTCCACTTATGTCAATGTCTCCATAATTTTCTCCATTTATGTCAATGCCAAAAAATTATACCTGCAACCTCGGATTACGGCTGTTCCAAACCACTTCTCCCCGGGGTTGGGTGGTCGTTCGTTAATCGTTTGGTTGATGTCCAAAATACGAGTGTTAATACAAAACAAAATCTCAAATTATGCTTGTGGGCACTGAAAATTAACACTCGAATGCCGGATCTTCTGAAGAGATTAAAAATTATTAAAAAAAAAACATCATACACATGCCATGAAAAAAATTAAATTAAATAAAAATGGAGGTGCTTTCCCGAGAAAAGCACATGCACGTTGGCAGACATTTGATTTTTCAAACTGATGTTTCAGTGATCATGTTAGGTACTGTCTCAAATTAAAATTTCCTTAATAAAAGCCTGGCTGCGAAATCAGGTCACATAGCATCAAGACAACATTTTTCATGAAAGCTTGTCTAAGTATTATCAGGTCTTGATAAGACTTCATCTTATCAAGTCTTGACAAGCCAAGTCTAGTCAAGTGTAAAATTTCATCCCAATCTATCATCCATAAATAAACATCGAATTTGGTGTTTTGGGCAGTCACCAAAAAAAAAAAAAAACGAACAAAAATCACGTTGGAAGTAAGTCAGCTGCTAACAACAAACAGATTTAATCAAACCGGCTGCATCACTGATGCCACACAATCACAAAATTGAAACCTCACCAACCTTGAGAAAAGGCATCCTTGACAAAAGGCATCTGTTGGTGGTCAAATTCATAATGCTAATGTTTGGATGATCAACACAGGCAGTTCACATCCTGTCTAATTCATATTTAAACCTTTCCCAAACAGCAATTCTGACATTACGAATATCCTGAGTTCATTCACCCTTGGTAAAAAATAATAACAACTGTGCAAATTTGAAGATGAGTGCTCAAAGAAACCTAATAAATAACAAAGTTGAATCACAAGAGAGATACAGAAACCCCAACACAAGAAAGGGCTTGCTCATCTAAACTTTGACAGAACTTAGCTGAAATTGACTTACAGCCAAGCTGTTCATAGTTTTAGAGATTGCGACATTTCACCCCCCGCTAACGAGGGCCTTCCTCAGGCAACACCAGCCAGTGCACAACTGTTGCAAAACACTGTTGTGCACTTGCAGGTGTCACCCGAGGAAGCCCCCACGTTGGCGGGGATGAAACGTTGCACATCTCATAAACTTTACGAACGGTTTGATGCCCGTTCGTGGCGCACACGTTGATACTCCCCACTTTTGGTTTTCAATTGTTTCCTTCAGGTGTTCACTAGGAAGAATTGTATTCCTTTCCAGAAGACAGATCACATGTCAATCGAACAGAACCTGCACCTGCATCCTTTATTGGCCACATCAGAATGGACTGATCTTTGCATCAGACCTTTTTCAGATCGTCTGTCCAAAGCAGATTTGCAGTTGAAACAATGGGCAATGGTCAATGCTCTAATGTTCTCCTTTGCACACTGTTGCAAGTGGCAATCTCTTTTGGACAGTCTATCTAAAAAAGTCCAATGCAAAAAAAGTCTGTCCATTCCGATGTGGCTTTTACAGAAACTCCGTGCTAAGAAGGCCCTTGAAGCATGAACTATCTCATTTTGTTCATTCATCAATTAATGTTCTTGGGGTCCACAGAATTTTCAGGTCACGAACGAACACAACATGTGCCAGCAAGATTAACTTCTTTCGCACAGTCATGAATAATGACGTTTTGACTTGCACTTTTTTTAAACACATTTTAACACAATTTTTTTAACACATTGTTCATGCACTCATTTTACATTCAACACTTGGCTGATAGGTGTCACTTGCATGATTGATGAATCAGTTATTTATTTGAACTTTCGTCGAACTTTCGAACAGGACTGTGTATCGGCGTCTGTTGACTGAATTGAATTTCACCTTTATTTTGAAATTTTAGAACAATGATTTAACAAAAACAGAGTCTTGAAGAGATGCCGGGAATATTCCATAGTGGCATCCCTTTTACAATGCACAGAAATTTGAAGATACAATTGATTTTGGTGAAACGAAGCAGAAAACAAAGAAATAAAAAGCAAAAATATGCGAAGTTGCCAGGCCAGCCCTCATTTTGCGCTGTGTGGCAGTGTCTGGCATCACTTGCTTGAATATGGCATCAATGTTGGCGGAGCTTTCAGTTTTTGCCGCATATAGGGAATGGAATGGGCCGGATGTTAATATTTGAGCGATTCAGGGATGCCATGTCCGCACTCTTTCCACCGAATCGGATCGACTTTGATTTCCGCCATGATCGCATCAGCCATCGTCCAGCTCCTGGACCCAAATAACTTGACTTTGAAGCATCCGTCATTTGATTGGATGGCGTACGGTCGACCTTTTTCCGAACACGAATTCGTGCTGAATGCTGGAAAGAGAAACAGCAAGAACAAGATGGCATGAGATGGCCACTCTGGCAGAGAAAATCAAATGAAATCTTTTTCATTTCGGGAAACACATGCACCTATTGAAAATGTTCCGAGGCGGTTCACGGTGTTTTATGTTGAGAGACACAGCAGAAATAAATTTTTTCATCTTTCCCTCTCTTGTGCAAACTGCCACGCGTGGACACCCGTACCTCGTAATTGCATTTCAAATCTTTTTCCGACGGAGAATAAATATGCATTTAAAACGAGACAAGCAACTGCAAACGATAAAAGCCCAACCCAAATCCAAAACTCTTGTTCAACTGTTGTTCAACTCTTGTTCAACTTTTCCCGAAAAGCAAATAGAAAAATATGGTTCGCCAAATGCAAGGTCCCGATGAAAACGGATGATGAAGATTTCCAAAGTCCAAATGAGAAAAATCGGGATCATTGATTTTGGAAAATTTGAGAAAAAAATTGATTCTATTCTGTTGACAAGCTTTTGGGAGCTTAAATTTTCCACGAACCATCTGTTTACTGGGCGCACACCACACGGCATGTTAAGTTGTTCTCTCAAAAGAATGGCGACACACGTGTTTGGCCCACACATGTCGGTGAGATGTTTCATGATGTCAACCAAAATATACAATTCCGCATTTTGCATTTTTGGCCTTGGTCAAAAAAACTGAAAGCGAAAAGGCTGGCAAAAGGAGAAAAAAAAAGGCCAAGTAAAGATGAAATTTCCGCAAAAGAACAAATCAGACAAACCAAAATTGGTACACTAAACTGAACTTGCATTTCCCAAAAACAGTGGAACAGAAAAAAGCAGAACAAGTATGAAGCAGAAAAAACGAAAGTCAAAATGTGAATTGAACTCGACAAAAAATTCAGAAAATACATTAAAATGTATAAAGATAATCAAACATAAGGCACTAAAACAAAGTGGGTCAAATGGGCCAAACACAGGCAGATGAAAGGTTAGATTAGATTACGCGCAAGGTTTCATTGGATTAGTTTTGTTGGTTTGGTGAGGTAAGATGAAATTACGACAAATTCATGGGGTCAACGAAACGTTAACTTATCTTAACCCAACCTGTTCAGACCCAACATTTCAACCCACGGTTCAACGGTGACTTCCCTGGGCTAACGGGTGAGTGGAGGAAAAATAAATAAAAAAAAACCAGCAAATAACATTGACCACTCAGAACATAACCAAATCAAAAACTGCGGTTAAATCCAGAACTGGTGTTCTAGATTGTCCTCGATTCTGCTCCACGCAGTTCCGCATTGTCCTCCCCCCATTTGTTTAGTTTTCCCTCATCGCAGTTTAGTTTTCCTTTACGTGCCCCACTCCCTCCCTCCAATCAAATTCCTCAACCCACGAAAAAGAAACCACTTTTTTGGATAACCAAAAGGCAGTATGACACAACTAATTCACAAATCATTTTTCTCAAAAGAAAAAAGTCTTTCTTTTCTTACCCAGTCTTCAAATCATCGCCGACGATCGCAGTCCTGCATTGGTCATCGTATGTCACGTACCATTCCCTAATGATTATATCAGGAGAAGGGATGGCTGGTGCTGCTGCAGCTGAAGCAGGCACTTGCTTCGCTGCTTTCTTGGCTCCTCCCTCCTTTTGATGCTTCTCTTTCTTCTGAACGGATGATGCCTTTAAAGCATTGGTGCTTCCGTCAAATATCCAGGCTTGTTTCACACTGCCTCCCACTGACTGATCATCAGGGGGTGGATCAGTGGGAGTGCTGCCACCACCTACAAGCCAATCCGGACCGAAGCTCTATGCAGATTGCCCTGCATGGGCTCATCTCTTCCTTCTGTTTATCGACCGGGCTGGGGTTGCTGGGATTGGGTTTGCCAGGTGGAGGGGTGCGTTGAGAGAATGAGCTGCAGCCTCGGATGATGACAAGGCTGGCACACCACTGCTTCTCAGCGATCTATTGTTGCCAGTTTCAGTCGGTTGTGCCGTGGTCTTCCCCCGGCGACACCTGGCGGTGATTTTGGCCAGTTTCTCATTGATGCCAAATCCCAGCAGATCCCGGTTGGAGCCTTTTGGCTTCCTCGCCTTTGTGCGATGAATATCCTTGGATGATGCGGTGGGGCCGTGGCGGCAGCTGCTGCAGCGGCGGTAGCAACGGTTGATACGACGGCTGCCGTGGTCGCGGGAGCCAAAGAGTTTCTTTTCTCCTGTTGTGCAAACAAACAAAAAGCCAGATTAAGAGTTGAAAATCGCGCAAACTTCATTTGAAAAACATCGGCAAATGAAAAAGGCCCATGCCCACTCTGCAAATAAAACCGGTCGGAAACAAAAAAAACTCTCCAGTGAAGAAAGCATTTAATGTCAGCCAGTGTTTCTTGCTGATCACGTCTGTCGATATTGCTGATCACGTAAACAAAAACAAGAAGTACAGTATGTTGCAAAAAACCTGTTATATATACAGGGGGAATGGGAGATGATGATTTCCAAATGCAAAATACATGTTACACATATGGAGACGTAAAGGAAGGTGATTTCCTTTTGCAAAATACTTGTTTCATATATTGGCTTATAGATGGGGCAACAAACCAAACAAGAATCATTATGCTGTCATCACGTCGATCACATAATGATTCTTGTTTGGTTTGTTGTCCCATCTAAGCCAATAATGTGTGTTACAAGTATTTTGCAAAAGGAAATCACCTTCTTCCGTTACGTCTCCATATGTGTAACAAGTATTTTGCAAATGGAAATCATCATCTCCCATTCCCCCAGTACATGTAACAGGTTATTTGCAACGTACTGTACTTTTAGTTGTTGATGACTTTGTTGTACAATCAACCTCCAGGATTCCAGCCAGACCGGGCTGCTTCTCCCATTCTGTCGTAGTTGTCCATTTGGCTTGTTACAAGGTGTCCCATAAGTTGTTTGCCAAACCTCGTGGTTTGCCAAAAGTTTCATGTTTCTGACCCAGATACCAAGCAGTAGTCCAATGGCGGAGTCAACATTTTGGATCACTCCCACCATGCAAAGTGCACCAACAGCTGCCATTCTGTGAAAACACTTTTCATTTGCAGGCAATACCTAAAAAGGCCACTTTTCAAGAAGCTCTCGAACAAAATGTAGGAGGATGGAATGGATGGAACTGTGCTGCAAAA
>JASGXE010003740.1:0-30706 GCA_030068105.1 Sinentomon sp. SZTP_YWyxl
TCCGGGGCTCCGCCCCCCAGACCCCCCGCCTGGGCTGCGCCCAGAGATGAGATGCCCTTTTTGTGCGTGTGCGTTCCGGCCCTTTTTTCTGGACACTTTAATCACTGCACTAAACCAAATTTTGTGACCAATTATTGGTTCCACTTATCAGGAACTTTTGTCCATGTACCTATGTTTCCTTTCTTGACTATCACCAGAACTCTTGATTCTTCCTCTGTCTTCTGCAAAGATACTCTTCAAACGTCATGGAGAAGTTCTTTCCAGCCAGAGATTTATCAGTTCCTTTGATCTCTCTCTCTCTCTCTTCCAAACTGGGGTTTAGATAGCTTGACCAGTCATCTTCAGAAGTGAGAGATACATGCAATCTTTCTTCTTTTTGCTTCTCTACTCTGCCGTGGTAGGACATGGTTCAATCTCCAATCATTTGAATTCCCTTCTTCCAAACTCTCTATGGAAGATTGGAAGACCATCAACTTCCTCAGTGGACTCAACTCTGGACTGTCAGTTTCATCAACTGACTACCTCAATGGGCTTAATCACACCCACCCAATTGACCCAAACTTGGGTATTTGTCATAACGACAAACTAACACCCACCCTCCCACCTAGAGGAATAAAAAGAGGAAAACAATTAGATTGACACTCCTACCTATTTGCCCGTCACATGTTGCCTCCTGCAGAGATGACAGCAGCTAGCAGCTGATACATCACGGAAAAGTCGAGTCGACATAATCTACCAGTTTCCGCACAAAGTAGATGTTTTCGAAAATTACCTAATCCTTTTTGCTTGCGACAAATGAACAATTATTTTGTGTGCAGAAGTGCCACGTTTTCCTCCTTTATAATTTTATTTAAATTTTCAATTTGATTTACTTTTTCTTTTTACAACCTATGCATTCAGCTCTCTTTTGTGTCTTACCTGAGCCCATTGCTTCTCATGTTCTGAAAAATGCTAAGCTGTGTGGATATGAAAGATGAAAACTATGTCGCCTGTCCAGACCGAGTGAAACAATGACAGCAGACAGATGATGCAAAAAATGATGTGTCCTGGCCTCAGCTTATGATTGCTCACTTTGAGCTGGCAATGAAAGGAAAAACAAATCCAGAACTGTCTGGAGATCACCACCGATTGTGGGCAGGCAAAGCCTATACCGTGTGATAGCAAGCCAAATCAATATTGCAAACTTATGACTTCACTCACATGCTTATTGCCTCCCTGAGTCAAGTTAATAAACCGAGTCAGAACTTTACTGAAGGAAGGCATGTCATTGAAAGCTCCAACAATGGAGGTGTGAGGAATTTTGTGGAGAGGGCAGTGCACTTTTGGTGAGAGCAACCTTTCTCCCATTTCATGCTTTGGCTTTTAGAAGCGAACCTCCGATTCAGTGTCGAAAGAGGAACTGCCATCTCTCAGCTCTCCAATGTTGTTTCCTCCCACCTCCATTGTTGCAATTTTCAATGGCATGCCTTCTTACAGGACAGTTCCACCTTGGTTAAACAGACCTGGTCCCTGCCATAAAAAAATGTAGAGTGGAGTCATGCTTGCACGAAATGCTGTAAAAAGTTCACGAACAACAAAATGGACAAGCAGGGGAGTGACTGTTTTGGCCTGGCCTCTTCCCAGCCAGTTTGTGTTTTTCGAATGGTGTCCCATGTTTCACACCACTGAATTTGCTTTTTGCTTTGTGAAATGTCAAATGCCAATATTTGTGCCAAAAATGGTGTCTGGCTGGCCTATTGGGTAGGATGGCTGGATGTTGGAAGTTCTTAAGTTCATGAATGACTCAACTGGATGTCTTTATGTTCATTTTTACATCGGCTGTTGGCAGAACATGAAGCTCAGATAAGATAAGCTTATGCTCAGATTTCAATGTATCTGTTTCTTATTACCCCTCATGCAAAACCACTGTAAATTATCGTATATTCACCATTACCCCTTTTTCAGCTCTAAGCCAGCTCCAGGCCTGAAATCCAAGGCTTCATCAAGAAATCGACAAAGAAGGCTCATAAATCACATTGACCCCATTTGCACTCTTCCAGGATCCAGTATAAAGCAAATTGCATATTCACCATTACCCCATAAATGGGGTAATTTTCCACCATGAATTTTTGAAGGGGTAACAGTGAATGCTCCTCAAAATACCATAGAGTGACTCAAATAAAAAAATGCTGCTGAGAATGGCAAAAAAGGTCCAATTTGTGCTGTAACGCAAACCTTATGAAGCTACAGTAGGTAATTGCACTGGCTACAGCAATAGGAGAAAAAAATTGCAAAAATCATTCACAGTCACCCCATCTGAACCTACTTATTTTTGAAATAAAATCGAGAGGAAATAGAAAAAAAATGAATGCAGGTATCATCGGCAGAGAGAAGGATCCGGGGAATCATCAGTTCGGATGAAAATTCATGAGAAAATGGCAATCATTTTTCCTAATTTTCGTCGACAGCACACATCGTTCAACAATGCGACCCGATTTATGCGATGCACCATCATTTTTTCCTCCTACACTGCCCTGAGTCGTGAAATACATTCAGAATTGAATTCCTTGTTGAATTCCACCCTCGAATCATGTGTCACACATGTTAAATTTTTGCACACATTTAATAGGGCCTACGTACGTACGTATAAAGTATAAAATACATACGTTTATTCGACGTACCTACAATACATAGAAAGCTCACTTATAAAAAACTTAACTTTTATCCACACCCATCCCTGCCGTTGACAAAGGTCACCATCGGAATCGGAGGACACAAAGTCCACTGTCACAAAATAAAAACCAACGCCAATGGATTTGATGCTAAGTTATTGAATCGGTGTACTAAACACCACGTCAAGATGTTTCAAAAGTGGCAAATATGGGACAGTGCGTCAATATCCTTTTAAGGCGGTGGAATACGGGTTCAGAATATCCGTCGGTACGGATTTTTCCTGTTAAGTGACATTTTACCATGGAGCATGCAAGTGGTTCAAGAGATTGTTGAAATTTTTCAAATTCCTACCAGGCCAATAAAAAGAACGAGTCAAAACAAAATCAAAGAAAAATAACAAGAATGTCCAACCTCCATGGTTGCTACCAACCTGGAGAACCTGGAAAACCTGGAATACTCATGGAATTTTTTTTGTGACCTGGAAAACCTGGAAATCTCAGGGATTTTTGGAAAAAACCCTGGAAAATTGAAAATTTCCAAAAATTTCCATTTTTAGTTGACATTTTTTTGAATTTCCAATTATGACACCTGAGGAACATTCTTGTCTTGCCATTTTTGTCTTGACCCATTCGACCAATTCTCTTTCCACCATGTCTTATATTTCTTCAACAACCCATTCTTGATCTTGAACCCATAATCAACCCTGGAAAAAACTGAGAATCCTCCTGGAAAACCTGGAAAACTCAGGGAATTCCAATTTTCAAAACAGTAGCAACCATGAACCTCGCACCAGGTCAATGATCAGGATCGAAAAGGTCAATGTGGTCAGAATTCCATAACAAGTTATTTGCGAGATGCCAAATCAATTGAATCCATGAAAAGAAAATATCAGTCAAAAAGGAAAGAAGTAAAGGGGGGAGCAAAATTAGAATTGATGCAGGTAAATGCCTAACTACCTGCCTAAGTTAAGTACTTTTTAAACTAGTAACTTGGCGTGAGCTGCTGAAGTGAATTGCACCTCCCTTTACTTGAGTTTAAAACACTCTGGGAGAAACGTAACTGGTTCCAAAAGAAAAGGTAATGGTGAAAGGAAGAATGCCTGTGGATGTTTTTATTGACGATTGGAGGGACAAAGGTCAAAGACCACTCTGATCCCTGCTGATCCAGCAGGGAGGACATTCTGACAAAGGTTCTAAGGTCGATCACCCATCCCCTTTTACAAAATACACAGACTAAATGCAGAGAGTACATGCATTATTCTACGCTCTTCAAGGGAATCCCATCCCAAATCAATAAACATTGATGAGACGCTGGCATCAAAATGGAAATTCCCAGTCACAAATATTGCAGCCCTTCTTTTTGCTGCATCCAGAGCATCTAGGTACATGACACTTCTTGTAAGGTCCCCAGGGAGTGGTGGAGTATTACACATAAAGTAAGGACCTCACAGTTGAAAAGTGCAAAATGTGTAGATTTCACACGTCTGGAAGCATAGGTAACTATAATTTCTGATTAGGAATTTTCAGCTTTTCTGGAAAAGTTGGGAAAAGATTTCATGCTTCGCGCATCTCCTTCGTTCTGAATGACAGAATTGAAATCTTGGTGTCCCCATCATGCATTCCGATATTGAAACATAATATTATTCTAAAGGTACTTATACCTAACTGATCTGTTTGCAAGACCAGATGGTGTAAAACCAGTGATTGTCTTTTTGACTTAAATAGAAGTGATGAGCGGCAATCACATGAACACTATTCCGAATCAGAATCAAGGGAAGAGCTCCAGCAGCAGCAGTTTGGTAAGATTTTTTCTCTCACCAAAGGCAGGAAGGTAGGTGCCTACATTAATTTAAATCATGTTCATTGCAAATTGATTGTGGAGGAACTGGTGTTCCTGGGTGAGCCAAAACGTTATTTATTGAGGCCCACCACCATTTTATGTTGGCTCGACCTTATTTACAAACGAACCCTGACCACAAATGTTCAACCATAATTTTTCGGAATGGAATTGCACTCCTACTGGAATGGATGGAAACGAAAAAGAAAACAATGGAAAAATGCGTATGTTTTCCTGTTTCCATCAAACCTGTCAGATTTTTTGTCGCACTTTAAGTGCATCATTTATAAAGTTTTAAAACAAGTTCAAACACTTAACGGAAAAATGCCTTTTTCCCTATCATACCTACCAACGCTTCCAACCATATCAAATGCAACAAAAACTGGAAAATTTCAATGATTTGCCATTTTAGAACCATTGTACAGGATTTGGTGCATCTGGGATCATCTGGATCACTCAGCTGTCAGCTTCCCAAAAATGGGTTTCAGTGATAAAATGTCACATTTCTGCTGACAAACTTACCTCCACATGGAACAAAAAAAAAACTGAAAAAAAAATCAACAAAATTGCCAGAAGCTGTTGCATTTTTTTTTTTGCATTGATTTTGGTACAACAATCTGTGGCATGGGCCTGCATCACTGGGTTCCTTCCTTATTTATTCCTCTTTTCAATTAAAGGGTGTTCGGCAAAAATGGAAACGATAATTGCACCTATTTTAGGTGAGGCTGACGCCGGGGACGGTCGACAACAAACGCTTCTGTTGAGATTTTTTTTTCTCAACATTTTTCTCCGCGAAAGTAAACCAAATTGTGTTTTTATTGTTTTTATCGGGAATGGCAAAAGGCGAACAAGCAACTGCTTGCATCTCAATGACAGCGTGTTCGGATTGTGTGCTGCCTGCAATTGGGTATGGTTCAGCGGCCATAACTTAAACTGAACTTGAGGCCATTGGCAGTTCCCTTGACAGATTTATTCACTTCGACAGAAACGTCGCAAACACTGCGCGTTGATTTTGACTTTGAGCTCAACACTGTTCATTTCACTCTGTGAGAAAGAAGCACCTGTGGAATTAGCTGGGGTAAAACTGTCGCAGGTATTCAGAAATTGGATACCGTATGTGTTTGCTTATACCGATATTCATGTGATGATTTTGGCAAATTGTCCTCCTCCTGCAACAACACAAATAACCGGTCCACCCTGTTGCGATTGCATTGCCAAGGTTGCAATGGATGTTTGTTATTTATGAGGCATACCTACACATACAGACGGAAATCCGATAACTTTTTTTAAAACTCTCCAGATATTGCATGCTGATTATCGGAATCGAACAGCACCGCAGATGTTCGAAAGCAGAGCTACATCTCTTCAATGCACACGGCCACTTGCTAGCAGTCTTTTTCATTTCCTTTTCATCGAACACCCTTTACAAAAAAAATCAGCCATCCAGGGTTGAGCATGGGAGGTTACCCCCTCTGTTAATACCTATTGTTATACACCTGCGAATGCCTGGCAGGGAAATGTTTTTAGCTTGAGCAGGGTTGTGGTGGTCAGTTTAGCTGGGAATTCGGCAGGAGTAGCTACCATACTCTGGGTCGGAGCGACTGCTGCAGCACCCACACTGCTCCATGTTGAAGCCACAACCATCCATACTTCCCAGTACAGGCCCTCTGGGTCACCAGGCAGTGCCATTGACAGGTGAGGAGTGGCTTCTCTGTTATTGTTTCAAACAAGAGCCAAGCCTGTTTTGGACCTGGAGCTAGGCATTCTTTAACGTGTGCAGTTTGATCCTGCACATGGCTATCCTGTTCAACATCCCATCCCAAGTATACTGGGGACTTTGCCACAATTCCCATCTGGGTAGGTGCGTACCTACCCACTGTCTTGGTCCAAAGTGGCTTAACATCTGTGTTCTGGTGAGAACCGGTGCAAACCACGAGGCATGCGCTGCTAGCCTCTAAGCTACTGCAAGGTACTGTCCCCTCCCCGGAGACGTATCGGCCCCCTGCCGCAGGGTTAACTTAGGCTAATCTCTTGTCAAATTATGATTTTTATGTTAATCATTTGCATTTGATTTCTATCTTCCTGCAGACTATTTAAGATCTCATTCTTTTTGGTCTGGCCTCAGAAACAACAATGTAAACGAAGACCAAGGCAAGAATATGGCTAGTTAACAATATCTTAAGGCTCAATTACTCGACGCTTCCTAAACTTCCTTCTACTTAGCATGCCTGCAGTCAATTTTTTTTCTTCTGTTTTCATTTTTAGAAACCCAATTACACTCTGAAGTTTACTCTTGCTGGGCACACCAAGGCTGTTTCGTCAATCAAGTTCAGTCCCAACAGCGAATGGTTGGCCAGTGCATGTATGTCAGATCTTATTTATTTGGCTCTATATTTTGTGACATAGAAAATAATGTGACCTGTTGGGAGGGAGATATCGATTGGTTCTAAACAAATGCATGCTCAATGACATGCTAACATTGCCTACTTTTTGTAAAATAGGTATGACTTCCTGAGATATGTTATCATAACATAAACCATGGCTTCATCGATCGGTTCATTGTTCTCAACTGTTGTGCAATACCTCCTTCGTCAACTTTTTCTGCAAAGCCTAATTTTCTTTATAATGTAACAATAACCCCATCATCAGACCCAATAGCTCTGCATTATTCGGCCGATTTCCAAAATGAGATAATCGGCTGATCGCCTTAATCTGCGGATCGAGGAGTTGTGATATGGTTGACCTTGTCATTCGCAATGTCGAAATGTTTGTCGTCAGCTATATCACCACCCTTCGATCTGCGGATTACGGCGATCCGCCGATTAATCTTCGTTTTGGAAATCGGCCAATCACATTTTTTTAAATTTGGTGATATTGAAACGTTGAGTGAAAAATGTGGGATGAATTTCTGTAAACTTTATCACCTGTCAGTTTACAGTTGAGGAACACCATTCAGTAGGCATGCATCATGTTGCAGGATGCCACACAATGTTTTCACAAATCAGCATGCCTTGCATTGCTCATGAGTTTTCCGTGGCCTACTGTACGTAGGTACCAACAGGTACAAATGTCAGCATTTATTAGCTACACTCACATAATTCGTTGCTTCCTTCATGATGATCCAACGAACAAGCCAATTTCTGGTAGTGGTTTTTTGGTCTGCAGTTCTGCTCAATTTTATCCGTTTATTTGCTTCACAGCGGCTGACAAATTGATAAAAATTTGGGGAGCCTATGATGGGAAGTTTGAGAAAACCATTGCTGGGCACAAGCTTGGCATATCAGATGTTGCTTGGTCTAGTGACAGTCGACTACTGGTTTCGGCATCTGATGATAAGACTCTGAAGATTTGGGAGCTCAGTTCTGTAAGCTGATACCAAAATGTTTGTGTTTCATGCCTTTTTTCTTTTTTGCGACTTCACCAACTGGCTCTGCAAATTGTCATTTCAGAAGGCATTGGCATTTCAGGAGGTCCAGTTTCCAAATGGGTGTTGCTGATGAAAAATGGGTGAATTATGACTGGTGCTGCTGGAGCCAGTTAGGTAGGAACATTTTTTCCTTTTAAGGTCATCAGGTAAGCCTACTCAGTACGGTTAAAAATAGTCAGTCCAGTGAAATTGAAAATTTCAGGATGAAAAATGCTGATAGATTTACCTTTTCCAAGCTTATTTTCTCTTTTTCCAAAACACACCGAAATCCAATCCTGGATAAACAATCCTGCCACTCAATGCATCTCTTCTTCAATTCAGCAATCCGTGTTGATGGGATCCAGTCGCCCCATGCAATTTCCTGAAATCCACCTGGAGGAAATCTATTCAAAAATCATTGCCTTCTTCACTCTTCACGCCTTCCACTTGTGGGAATTGTAAAAATCTTCATTTATGCCTCTGTAGGAATGTCAGCCAGCACTAACTGCTTCACGCTCTGTTGAATGTATGTTTATGAGCAGTTCGCAGGAACCTGTGTGAGACCCTAGTATTTGTGTTGATAAGAATCGGGGAGAAGGAATCGTACACGAACTGGCAAATTCATCATTGAAAGCAAAAATTTATTTTGCAAAACACTACTCTTACATCAGTGATGCTTCTGAGATCGAAAGCTCCTATAATTAATTGAATCATTGAATTCAAAAAATTGAAGAAATACAAGTAGGCCTTGCACTGAATTGATTAAACAATGAGGATCATTCACAAATGCAGTTACCATTTGACATGTGAGGGGGAGCCTGTAAAAATAAAACCTGGAAAATGCTGGAATTGTTACAGGAAAGCCTAGAAAATTTAGGATTTTTTTAGAATTTGGTAGGTTTATTTCTGGGCACCTGTGGTGTAACGACACAAGAAATTATCAATTTTGCCACAGATGCAAGAAAACTGATTCAAAGGTGTGGAATATCATCAAATTCAAACATCGCTTTGATTTTTTGCATCTCAGCTCAGGCAAATCATGTCTTTATTTTTACCAAGGAATTGGCATTTAGCAAAAACGAACAAATAATGGAATGTGGAGCCCACTATTTTCAGGCGATAGGATCACCTTTCGGCCTCTCTCAACCTCTAAGTTTTGAATCCTTCTTCAGCTTTTTTGCCCTGCTCATTGCCAATCTTCTTCGTAGTTCCAACTCAGTTTTATTTACCGTGTTGATAATGTGAGTAGTGTCTTGTGCGGATCAATTTTCTGTGGTAAGAATCTATTTTTTTTTTTACCAAAAAAGCCAGTCTCGGTGAGAGGGTAGCATAATTTTTCATCATCTATGATAAATGCTTCTTCTGATTGAGGTTTGAATTTATTCTTCTCGCACTTGGCTGATAAGCTTCAGCTTATGGAATCTGCGGTTTTTTTTTTAGGCCACTGGCCAACCATGTTCTTCTGGATCGCAATATGGCTTATAAAAAAGGCAACACATTTTTGCTGGTGAAGTGGGTACATTTTGTTTTCTTGCATTGAAAAACAAGAGTCAAAAGTCCTAAGCCAAAGGTTGGCCACACATTAGATAACAATCAGTGTCAACCCATTCCTTTCATGGTCGGATAGCCATTTTTGGTTTGACAATTTGGATATGTCTTTCCTCAAAACATTGTTGCGTGCTGGCCTTTATTGTCGCCCTGCAAAGTATCATCCCTTCACTTGCTTCATGTTTGGAGCTTTACTCATAAAAAGTGTCTTATTTTGTGTTATTTCCAGGGGAAGTGCTTGAAGACTCTGAAAGGACACAGCAACTACATCTTTTGCTGCAACTTCAACCCCCAGAGCAATTTAATTGTTTCAGGATCTGTGAGTGTGTTTATGCAATTCTTCTACTCTGCTGTTCTTGTTTAAAACAAATGAGTCCCCATCGGGAATTGTGACCGATTTGATTGTGAGCCTGAACTGTCAGCTTCAGAGCCCATAAAATGTATTTTTCTATTACAAAAAAGCACTGAACATTCTGGAAGGGTATGAAACAGACTGATTTTTTTTAACCTCAACGCACGACTGCCAAATCCTATATCCATTTTAACACTTAACAGATGGGGTGACATTGCATCGTGCGTATTTTGATACATTTTGCACATTGAAGCACGGGGCAATCTCTTTGGGCATTCATCTTGGCTGTTAATTTTCCCGATGATGTGTGATGCTATCCCCACATGAGTACAAAACAATTGGGGTTGGTGAAGCTGCGCATATTCTCTCCAGGAGAGGTCCAAGTTGTTCTAATCTCAACTGCTTGAAAAACATTTCAAATGTGTAGGTCCAGCAGTCTTCCGATGATTAGGTAGTTTACTGTTCACTTTGTTTGTATTTCCAGTTTGATGAAAGTGTCAGGATTTGGGACGTACGGACAGGAAAGTGTTTGAAAACATTGCCAGCACACTCTGACCCAGTTAGCTCGGTTCACTTCAATCGTGATGGGTCTTTAATTGTGTCGTGTAGTTACGATGGCCTCTGGTAAGACATTGCAGTGTTCTGTATAACAGTTGAGTTCCATGCTGATTTTGTGTTTTGATTTTTGTGGAAATGGATCTTTTGATTTCTCACTTTTCCCCATTTTTCTGCATCCAGTTTTGGCCATTCAACAAACTATCCTCTTGCATTTTATTCCCTGCGAAGTTTTCATGTTTAGAAACATTTTTTGTATGATGGCTGATAGTTGATGGTTTACGATTCTAAAGCACAGGATAGAAAATTGACTGAAGATGGCATTTCTGGTTGGAATCCTAGTCTTGATCCAGCTTGAAAAAAAAAACTTTTCATGCCATACAGACAACTTGTCATGCATGGCATTTCTTGAATGGTGGCAACCAGCATCTTGGAAGGAGGTTGATATAACTGATAGTTGTCTAAATGTTTTGTTCCAATGGATTATAATAAGTGGCATGTCCCCTCTCTTCACTGAAGACTAGGTTCCTAGGTGAACCTAGAACCCAAATCACGTACTCAATCTCAAGTCCACGTACTCAATCTCCCATACCTACCTTCTGGTAGTAGATCAGTCCTTTGGAACCTTGCTGGGGTACTCGTAGGCACTACTTTCTGTCGCTTGAGAATGATGTTCAAAAATTGTAGGTACCCTGTGAAGACATCAAAAAGAATGCAGGAAAGAAAGAAATCCTGCTTGGTGGTGATACTGTACCAAACTCCTTTCTCTCACATGTGCCTGTATGCTTTTTTCACCTGTTTAAAAAGCCTCCTGAAATTGTAGTGCCCATCGCTAATTCTGTGGAAAAATTTCTTCTCTTAGGCCTATTTCAAAGGTAAGATTTTTTGAAAATTGAAAAATATTCCATTGTTTCTGATTTTCCCAATCTTTTTAGTCGGATTTGGGACACCGCATCTGGTCAGTGTTTGAAAACCTTGATCGACGATGACAATCCACCTGTTTCCTTTGTCAAATTTTCCCCAAATGGCAAATATATCCTTGCCGCCACTCTCGATAACACCCTGAAACTCTGGGACTACAGCAAAGGGAAGTGCTTGAAGACCTACACCGGCCACAAGAATGAAAAGTACTGCATATTTGCAAATTTTTCTGTGACTGGTGGAAAGGTTAGTGTTTGAGTGAAGCAGCAATTAGAATGAATGTTCTTTCACTTTTATTTCTTTATCAATTTCTAATACAAACTATTTAAAATTTGCATTTCTAGTTTTTGAGTTTACATCAGAACAACCTCTGTCTCTGAGGTCATGGGAATTGCTGTTTCTTGGTCATTGTGAAAAACTGGCAATCTTAACCTTTGGCATTTGCAAGTGTCCGAAAACGTAGGGTGGATCTTCACATTGTGATATTCACGTTCAATGCTTATGTCCTTCTAAGTCTGGACCTCACCTTAGGTAGGTATGTTCCTTCGTAGTTACCACACCCTTTTGTTCGATTTATGCCTGAACTGAGTTTAAAGGTTCCAAGATGGCAAAGTGAAAGATGCTGAGTTTTCTGGCACTTTGTGTGCTATTTTTTTAACTGTTCCATGCTGTTTCAGATTATTGTTTTGAATGCCATACAATCTGTTGCTTTATTTGCTTTCTGTTATCTAGTGGATAGTCTCCGGTTCAGAAGATAATTTAGTTTACATATGGAATCTTCAAACCAAGGAAGTAGTGCAAAAACTCCAGGGCCACACAGGTGCTTACTATTAATGATTTATAGTGTTAAGAATAATATAGGTCGTCGTATTTTTGTATCGGTGCAAAACAATCTGTAGCCACCCTTACATCAATCTACATATGGCATTGTCTTTGTCTTTGAGTTCTGTTTTGAGTTCGAAATTCTGTGACTCTGTCACGCAACAGGTATCCAACTGTAGGATACCTCTTGCATATAGATAGACTCACAGAATTTCGAGAAAATGCAATGGGTACACATGAAATTTTTATTTATTGAACTTTCCAACTTTTTTCACCAAAATGAATCCCACATGGATGGCAACAATGCCATTTGAGCAATGAAATAGAGTGATTGACATGAAATTCAAGTATCAGAAAGAAACACTCATAAATATGCTCCTTTTCCTGCACAACCCATTCTTTCTCTTTCATTTACCAATAGGTCGTTGTCAGTAACTTTGAAGTTGACAAAAAAATAAAAGGAAAAGCTATGTCGACCTCATGGGAAACTCGCACTGCAAACCACAAATCCTCCGAGGAACATTTCCTCCTGACAATCTTTCAAGGAGCATCTCCCATCATTTTAGGACCCCATCGACAACTTTTGAATTCTCATAGCTTCAATCCGTTTACTTTGAGAGCTTTTTCTCAAAAATGAAACCCCGGTTGAAAAAAGTGAAGCAATCAATTCCTTCACCCCGAAGGAAGCAGACGTCCAACTAGGGGAAAAGTCTGAGCACTGTCACTTACGCATACTGGCCACTTCATTATGGAGTGAGGTGAAAGGGAGTGTGGCTTGCCTTATGCTTGCACCAAAAATGTCACTTGCCTCAATTGGTCAGCCAGATGACCGACTAATTGGAACATGGTTAGGGACCACGGAATTTCGTTTTTAAAGTGTTGAATTTCGTTTTTAGTGTTGAAACAAGTGAAATTTCGTTTTCTGCTCTCAAGGCCAGAATAACAATGTTGTAATGAATCCTGCAGATGGTGCCACATGTTACCGGTCACCTTAGAATAAATCATGTAGATGGTGCCATATGTCTGCGCCACAAGATAAAAGGCTCTTTCAATGGTATTTTGTGAACCAGCGTCTGTTTTTTTTGTGCTCCAATGTTTTTTGTCATCGATAGGTTTCGTTCATGAAATATGGTTAAAGTTTTGTGTTCGAAAATAAGGACTGGATCAAGCAAGGTGTCAGATGTCAGTAGCAGGGGGGTTGTGGAATTCCATGTTCTTACGGGAGTGGAATTTAGTCTCCATGGCATCATATGCTTGTTGCATCGGATGCATCTGTATATTGCACCATGGTTTTCTGGCTCAAGAAAAAGTGGTTTTGCTGTAAAAAGACATGAATACGTGTGGATTTCGTTCTAAAACGCTAATTTCGTGTTATTCACTCAATTTCGTTTTTTGTCGTTTTATAAATAAGGGTTTCCCTAGGTTCCCAAACGTGTAATCGATGAAGAAATGTGAAAAAAAGTCTAGAAAAACACATTTTGTTTTTTTGTGATAATTTCGTTTTCGCAAAATTCCGTGGTCTCTAAACATGGTCTTTCACCTGTTTTTGCGTCGCTTACCTTGCACACTATGTCGTCATTGATTATTGCACTTGGACTTGCCACAAGACGTAGTTTTGCGTGGCGATTCCGAAAATGGACTTGCAAGTCAATTTGCCCAAAAATGTCACTTGCCTCCGTTGACCTTTTTGGTTGCAATAACACATTAGCACAGAAAAAAATTCGAGATTCCCCCTGTCTCTTAAGGATATCCTTCAAGTCCCCTTGAAGGGAAATCCGGATATCCCACATCTGTGCCCAGTTCCAGGAGGTTGATTGTGTTTTTCTAACATTTTTTATCTTTTTCATGGAAGCGAAAGCTTTTTAAATGTTTCTGCTTCAAAATATTTGGTATCTTGGATGGGTGTTTTTTTTTTACGAGAAAACCAAAATGGGAGCCCTTTTTGTTTTTATTCCATGCTATCACAAAAAGCCAGCCAAATTTTAGATGCTTAGCAATGTGCTTGGACAAGGCATTTTGTCTTCAACAGGATGATCAAATATGGCTTTCTGCCAAATGCTTTAGAAGGAGATGCATTTGATTTCTGCATGTGAAGTTTTTTTTCATGACTATTTTTGACAAAGTCCAATGTAAAGCACACGAATAATAATTGACATGTGAACAGTTTATCATAATTGTTTTCTGTGCTTTTGGAAAATTTCAAAGCACTCCTTCAAAAAAGTGTGACGTGTGCCAAACTAAGGTTTACCCCCATCCTTAATGGTTGTTTGCTGTTGATCGGCAAGTCCGATGCCAGAAGTGCATTGAGAATGGCTTACTGATCCACTGATAAAACCCCAAAATATGGTTTATGCGCTGTCTCGTTGGAGTCCCGTCCCGTTTCACGCCTGGTGAATGGTCAAATTGCAACATCGTGCTTGACTTTTCAATTGTCACTGGGATCGATAGATTCCAGTGGATCTATCGATTTCCGGATCCATTATGCAAGCTATTCGCTCAGGTAACTCCCAGTGAAGAAATAGTCGGTCACAATCTCCTCCCACGGGGAGTATAAAATCGAGACATTGTAACTCATAGTCTTCACTTTAGCCTACCATAATTGATAGTCATCGACCAAATGTTTTTGCGTTCTGTATTATTGTACAAGAGTCGGTCAACTTCCGATGAGAATTGCCCAGTAAACTATCCAATCTGAATGAAACTTTTCACAGCTGCATTTTGATCTTTTATGAAAGGCTGGCTAAAAAAATAGTTTCTAGCCCAAGTTGAGGATTGCTGCCTTCAGGGTTCCCAGAAACTGTTGTAGGAATGTCGGAAGCATTTCAATGCTAGAGATGTCTGCACGCATGCACATTTATAGCCAATTAAAGCATCTAGTCCGAAACTGTTACCATTCTGTCAGAAATTTTGGATTCTGTCACTGGAAGTTGAATGACCCTCGTAGGCCAGTAGGTTCCTTGTAACTTTTAGTTTTGGTTAGCATGGATAGATCAAGAACAGTCACAGAAACAATAATGACTCCTTTAATACAACATTGGATTATGGGAGTCATTGTTTTTTCTGTAGCTGTACATCCCCCTGAGACAATGCCTGCAGCCATGGCCAGGCACAGCAACTCCATGATACCAGACATGTACAGTGACAGAAACAATAATGACTCCTTTAATACAACATTGGATTATGGGAGTCATTGTTATTTCTGTAGCTGTACATCCCCCTGAGACAATGCCTGCAGCCATGGCCAGGCACAGCAACTCCATGATACCAGACATGTACAGTGACAGAAACAATAATGACTCCTTTAATACAACATTGGATTATGGGAGTCATTGTTATTTCTGTAGCTGTACATCCCCCTGAGACAATGCCTGCAGCCATGGCCAGGCACAGCAACTCCATGATACCAGACATGTACAGTGACAGAAACAATAATGACTCCTTTAATACAACATGGATTATGGGAGTCATTGTTATTTCTGTAGCTGTACATCCCCCTGAGACAATGCCTGCAGCCATGGCCAGGCACAGCAACTCCATGATACCAGACATGTACAGTGACAGAAACAATAATGACTCCTTTAATACAACATTGGATTATGGGAGTCATTGTTTTTTCTGTAGCTGTACATCCCCTGAGACAATGCCTGCAGCCATGGCCAGGCACAGCAACTCCATGATACCAGACATGTACAGTGACAGAAACAATAATGACTCCTTTAATACAACATTGGATTATGGGAGTCATTGTTATTTCTGTAGCTGTACATCCCCCTGAGACAATGCCTGCAGCCATGGCCAGGCACAGCAACTCCATGATACCAGACATGTACAGTCACAAAAACAATAATGACTCCCATGATCCAATGTAGCTACTTGTATTAAGGCAGTCATTATTTTGTTTCTGTGACTGTACTTGTGTCTCGGTGAAGCTTATAAAGCGCCTAATCCTTTTTAAATTCATTTCAAATTTTCTCTGCGTTATTCTTTTCAGATGTTGTATTGTGTACAGCATGTCATCCAACTGAAAACATCATAGCGTCTGCCGCCCTCGAGAGTGATAAAACCATAAAGTTGTGGAAAAGTGACACATGATTATAGAATAATTGTGAACATCTATTAAGTGTGCCAGAGCAAGTTGTGCTTCCTGTACATAATTTCTGCACAGCAGGTTGCTTGGATTTTCCAGAATCTGCATGATGATGATCCAACACTGACTGCAGATCTTTTGCATCACTTGCAATTCAAAATCGATCTCGTATTTGAACGTCACTGTCATACCATTTTAGTTGGTGTGTGAACCGCTCTTGTGATCTGCCGAGTGTCGGAGCTTTGAAAGTTTATAGGAAGTGCAGTAATTATTGTTGTACTGTTTTGTCAGGTGAGATCCTGTTGGATGTGAGGCGCTAGGGATTGGTTCCACCATCAAATTCTGAGCATGTTATTATAAATGCCCAGCGGGTGTAGCCTGGAAATTTCTTGGTGTGTGCAGAAAAAATATGTCTAAAGTTCACAATCGTGACATTATTTCCATTTTCCCATCACCTTGCATGGGGAATACAATAATTATGTGGATCTCAATTTCAGCAAAAGTTAAAATGGGGAAACTGAAGGCTGAACTTTTTAAAATGAAAAAATTGCCTCCCATCTTGTGGCGATTTGTTTCGTTCAAAATTCACAGCTTAATGTGAAGCATTACCAGCAGTGAAAGGAGACAGAATACACAAGCCAACTACCAGCAAAAATCAGTGGCACTATCTGCCCACCTTCACTGAAATTGCGATGTGCATGTAAAGTTTTCACTCCGTTCATGTGTTTTTGGAATTAGGTCAGAATTTTTGTCATTGTTGCATTATTGAAAGTTAAATTTGTGCCACTTATGCTTGAACTCGTTAGTGACAGCGTCGGGTTCTGCATTTTTGCAATCATGTTTCCGAAACAGGTGCACCTCTAGAAACTGTATTTCTTGGTACTTCCGGTCACATTAATTCCAATTTATAGGTTAGAAACTCAGTGACTGGAAAAAAGTAAGAAATGCCTGCGAATCCTTCTGTGGCAAGGGGAACATTTTTTCCTTGATTGTGCCATCTTGAAAATTGAATGTTAATAGGGACATGGAGGTGAATGTCTCAGGTAGTACAAAACAAATCGTGAGTCTCGATTAATTTTGGCGCCAATTGATTGGTTTCTGGATGGTCATTTATGGGGTTTTTCAAAGATATTACTTTCATGAGGTGGACAAATTTTTTCTGCCAGTTGACTCGCCAGGTCCCTATGAAGCTGGAAATATTTTTCGAAAGCACTGTCTCAAATATGCAAAAATATTCTTGCTGGCAAAGCACATTTCTCAAAGTGAAGCTTCATTCATCAGAATCAAATAGCGACAAACAAGGCAGTTGATTTCCTAGTATTCCCACCTCCGTGGCTGGATGTTCATGGCCTCTCATCATCCACCTGACTCGTAGAATTGGGAGGGTTGTGACATTTGTGTATGCTTGAAGTGCTGCTTTTGTCTCGTCATTTTAGGGAATTTTGAAAGCATACCCAATATGTTCCAGATTCTCTGTTGTGTCATTTGTGTGGCCACGCATATCTTAGAGTCCATTTCCTGATTTTGGCCTTTTTCCTATTCCTGTCCTTGTTCAAAATGTGAGTTCCTAGAAAGTGGTTTACCATTCTGGTTGGCGCTGATTTCTGTTGAAATTGCCAAGTAGTTGCAGCACGACGTTTCCTGGATGTCACGTCCTCATCATCGGGTGCTGATACTGAGCAGATGACAGTTCAAAACAGGGTG
This sequence comes from Sinentomon sp. SZTP_YWyxl, assembly GCA_030068105.1. Classification (NCBI taxonomy): domain Eukaryota; kingdom Metazoa; phylum Arthropoda; class Protura; order Sinentomata; family Sinentomidae; genus Sinentomon; species Sinentomon sp. SZTP_YWyxl. The sequence continues at coordinate 17,884 of JASGXE010003740.1, forward strand.
CATTTGGGGAAATGGATGATTGCAAACAATAAACTGCATTCAACACTGTGCAAGCCGAGCAACATCAAATGCGCCCTATTCTGAACTGTCGTCTGCTCAGTATCAAGAGGACGTAACGTCCTGGAAACGTTGTGCTGCAACTGCCTAGCAATTCCAACGGAGATCAGCGTCAACCGCAATGGTAAACCACTTTCTCGTGAAATTATCTCCTAACCTCACAACCGAAATACTTTTAGTTGATGTGAGTTCCTCTCTCTTTTTTCCACTTTCAGCCCAATGTGTCCATGCTGATCTTGGGAGTCCATATCTTATTTTGGCCTTTTTCCAATTCCTGGGCGTGTGCAAAATTCCTTAACACCCTGTTGGATTTTTGTGCATTTTTTTACCATTTTATGACTGTGCATCTTAGGGGGACATCTGAGAACGCTTAGACTGTACTCCTGTCACCGACCTAATTTTTTATGGTGGGATGGCAAACAAACTCTTGACATGACCGCATTCGTTTCCTCTTGAAACTCTTCAGAAACTGCTGTTGAAGATCAATTTTTCCAGAGGAGAAAATTCAGAATGTCGAATACATAATGACGATGCGCAAGGGGTACTCGGACCAACAAGTCAAACTGTCTGACTTTTTTGCATCAACATGACCTTGAAATAAAAGATGACTTTTTGTAATGTAGTATTTTATTTTCTTGTTGAAATCTTTTTTCCCCGTCTCCGAGAACCAGCGTCTATCCAGGTATGAGAAGTGACTATGAACTGTATGAACTATGAGATCTGGACTTGCCTCTGCAGAGTTGATTCTGCGAAGTGCCAACCACACAGCAGCCAATCAGCAGCACTGAATTTCAGGTTGCACTTTTTAAGGATGAGAAATTCCTGCATACAGGAATCCACATCACCTCTGATTAGGTGATTTGTTGGGTGAGCACCAGAGATCCAGATTATGCTTTGTGCAAAACCGAAACAAAAATGGGCCGATTTCATGAAGCCAACAATGATTGTCATTCAAACTCCCATCTTGCGGGCCCGCAACTTGCGGCCGAATCTCGTTTGCCACCAAGTCTGGGGTGCCACATGTGGCGCTCTGCGTGCAACTTCACAGAGCGAGGATACAGGTCTTGTGGTACCTGTACTACTCGAAAGTCAACGAAAACAACAGTAAACACAACCCGTAGAGGACGAAAGCAAATGAAATTTGCATTCAACTCTGTTAGGGAGTCATTATTGTTTCTGTGACTGTACCTCTGCTGCATCTCTGGTCTTTGTGTCTGCAATAAGAGGGTACCAATGGTCCCCCACCACCCTCTGGTCTTGGTGCCACTGCATAAACAATCATCTAGTTTGTGCAGTGCATACATGTGAGTGCCAAAGTATGACGCTCTGAACCGAATCGACATTTGAGAGTCGTTTATCCAACAAAATTAAAAGAATCCATGGGTCAAGTTTTGATTTTCATTTAAGAAAAGTCTAGAATGTTGCGGTTTCAGCAAAGTGTCAGGTTGATTTGGGATGGACTAGTAAGGATGTGCACTTCTTGCTTCATTTCAGATCCTGAAGTAAGGGAAAACAAAATCCCAGAAAAGAATACTGAATTCCTGCACTCATTAAAATACTTGGTAAATTTGAAATGCAGCTGCGAGACTGTGACAGTGTACTATTACAATATAACTGATTGTGAATTGATCATTCTTCAAATCAAATAACTTAATTTGCAAGGACGAGAGTCCAGGCGCAAATCTACACAAAACATCAATGGTGATATACCAACAGAACAAGAGCACAAAAAGTCATGTTACTTCATCATCCAAGATCTGACATTTCGCTTGAATGTGCCCACACTAATATCACTATCTGTCCCAAAAACCTCAGAACTCAGGGCGTTCCAATCATTCACGGTCCGGACAGCAAACGAATACTTCCCCACATTTTTGTGACAAGCAGCAGAATAGAGCTTAAAATCATGGTCTAGTCTACCAAAATGACCAGGTGGCAATAAAAACTCCTTTATGGAGGACCAGCCACCTACATTATTCATCCCCAAGAATAAACCAGCCAACCTAGCAACCTTCCTACGAGAAGCCAAGGAGTTCCACCCCAGTTCTTGCATCATATCGGACACACTATCCAGTGGGGAGTATCTTCCTGTCACAAAACGGGCCTTCTTCCTCCTCTGGAGGGCGGCCCGTTTTTGTTTGAATCTTGAAACAATTTTTCCACACAATACAAAATTTTGAATTCAGAATTTTGGCAGTGGTGAAGAATCCTACGAGACCAAGGAGTTATGCCTTTGTGAGTTGTCTCATGTCTGCTTTTGTTATGTCAAAAGAATTTATTTAGCAATAGAAAAACTTTACAAGCAAGGATTCAAGATAGCATAAGGACATCGAAGGGCACCATCTTGGGAACAGTTGGGATCATCTGCCGACGTTTGGTTAATGGTTTCGTCAATTCCGGGGATATAGCTTACAGCGATCAATGCGGGGTTAATCTTGAGAGATCAATGCGGGGTTAACGCTACCTCCGAGCTGCGAGGTAAATTTTTTCCATTGGAGCAGATGGCAAAAATTTACCTCGCAGCTCGGAGTCAGCGTTACCCCCGTCATGATCTCTCCGCCGTTATTAAAGCTATGGTTGTGAACCTGCCTTTGTTTTTTCATGCGCTGATCAAAGATCAAACACCGCCTTTTTTGCTTGCGTCGTCAACCTGCAACTGCTTCTCTGTCTACTAATTGTTGTCAAACTCGTTGTCAAGGCATGTTTGATTTCTGCCATTATCAAGACAAGAAAAATTCCGTGAAATTGCCGTCAAATGTCGGCAGGTGTTCCGAACTGTATCCCCATCACCTTGTATGGTGTCTTAAGCACCCGTTGATGGATGGCAAACAGCCATATAGTTTCGAAGCCGTTTTCAATGGTCAAGAACACGAGAGATTGCTTTTACAAAAATTATTTTCACGATTGGGCCTTGGCGCAGGCAATTAAGGCCACAAAAGAAAAAAAAACAAAATAAAACTTTCCCGCCAAGCAGTTTCCTCCCGTTGAATCAGATGCACTTAAAGCGGGGTCAGATGGGCTGGCCGCCCCAAATATTTTCTGTGGCCATTTTAGAGAGGCTTTCCCAATGGCCATGGGAAAAAGGCGCCATTTTTGCGGGAAATCCTCTTCACGAGGGCCGACGCTCCATTTTGTGGTTTGAAAACCCCTTTTGTGGTCGAAACACCGCATCCAACAAGCGATTCGACAATTTGGAGACATCTTTTTACAAGAAATTACTACAGTCTGTCCAGTTTAGGTTGAGCTCTGACCGCAATTGACCTCAAATTTCTCATACCTGCGTTCGTATTGTTCTGCTCGCGTGAAGGAGTCAGGGCATTTCAACCATATTCTTATGCTTCTGCTGTGTGTGCTCCAATCTGGTTTCGTATTGAAGGGGTGAATTCCTTGCAAGCAATGCTTTTCGTTTCTTGTGGCTTGGGAAGTTCTTGATTTGGTGTTGTGCGTATCAGGATGCCAACAGGCAAGGGTCATGTGGTGTCGTCTTCTGGACTTCGTGAAGCGGTTTTAAGGTGAACCCTTTGAGGTTTATTCTTTGGACTTCGAAAAGAAAACAAAAAAAAAAAATAAATCAAAAAAGCAATATCTGTATCAGGTGCGCAGTCTCCCATGTCTGGAAATCCGTGACACAGGTTGACATTTGCCCGCAATCTCACCACATTGTTTTCGAACTTTTCTTCTGTCTCACATTTTATTGGTAGTCGAAGTTCCAACCTCGAAATCTTTCAACCAATATTGGAACCAAAAAAGTGAAAACAACTTGCGAAATTGCGAATGGCAGTTGGACGTAGATCTGGTTGGCGAAGCCCAGTTTTGTTTTCAAATAAAGGCAAGCCACATTTCAGAAAATTTTGGATCATGCCGGATGGAATTTTGACGCGCTCTTCGTTTGGATTTTTGTTGCCTTTGCTGACGCAGATTGGGCTGTTTTCCTGTTGCAAATGACTGATTCCATGCACTGGTGAAATTTCACCGGTGACTTGTCCACCCATTGCCCAAGGCAACGGTGGCGTCGCCGAGGGAGGTCTGCGAAGAAGGCTGGAGCCCCAACTCTGTGAAGGCCTCCAAAGAAAAGTGGAATATAATTAAGCTGATAACGAAAAAAACTATTTTTTACTATGTCGAGTGCTGCATATGCTTGCATTCTTTGCAGAAACTTTATCTTCCAACTGGCGAATCCAAGTTTGTCGTGACGCTTCAGCTTTTCGGGGATGTGTGAGGTTTCCTGCAGCTGTTTCCATGTTTGATGTGCACAGTTTCATTTCTTCATCTTTCGTTTTGTGGATTTTCGTGGAGGCCATTTTCTTCCGATGAAAAGTTGAGGAAATTTTCATAAAATCTCGGTTTGAAAACATCAGAAAGGGAATTTGCGACACGGTTTTTTTGTTTAAATCGAGGTTTTAAAATAACCGCGCAAACCTGTCTTCGAAGAAAACGAAACCCCTGACCCAGCATTCTGCCGAGATAATGAATAAATCGACAATTCTGGGAGAATTTCTTGCAGTTTTCCAGTCATGTTTTTCAAAAAAAATTATTTGTTATCTTCAACGCACATTTGGGAGAAAATTATTTGTTGTCCTTGTTTTGCTGCTTTTCTCTGCGCTTGCCTTGTCCGAATAGGCCTTTACTTGTGTTTTTGTACAAAACTCTGCCCCTGATATATATGCAATTGTCATTGTCTCTTTGTGTGGCGTGAAGACTCCATGCATCAAAAATACATATGAAAGGGACATCCATAATGCACTTTTTGTTTTTTTTTTCATCAAGCAGACATTTTTGAAGGAGGATTATTGTCAGATCTCATGGTCATTGCACCAATGGGTGATGGGGAGCCAGTTCAATGTACGACTTTACATCTCCAGTGCTCCGACTTTTGTTTCCAGCGCAAAGCTATTCCTAAGACATATTCCTTTTCCATTGAAGGGAATGAAGCACTGAGCTGCAGACGTCGCAATCAGCTCATTTTGGAAAGCGCTGAGACTGGTCAACTTGTTGTGCTCTATTCAACTTGGTCAACTTGTTCACGTAATGACCAACAATGAAAAAAATTGCTTCATGCGAAGAACCCAAATGCAGAACCGCACCGATGCTGTTTGCCGAAAGCGCATGCAGTGCGATCGAAAAGGGCGTTGAAACCGTGGTCATTCACAATTGCGATGAATGATTCCCACAAGCACAAACCTCCCCCCATCGCGCATTTGTCGCAATGTCATATTCGTCGAAATGTTTGAAATTTCAACAGATTTTAAATTTTCTCTAAAAATACCATTTTGAGTAAAAAAATTGTATCTCACAAATCCGTCCCAAAAAACATCTGAATTCCAAAAAAAAATCCCGGGGGATTTGGTTGAGGTCTAACCTATGCTGCTGAATAAACTGTGACCCGACCTCACTTTTTTCTGCAGCGGTGGGCAGGGACACAATTTATGCCGCAGTATTGGTATGCGGCAGCGGCAGCAGAAATAAATTTGCAATAGGCAATTATGCTTTTCAAACGGGCCGCCTGATGCGCTTCACGATCGGCTGGCACCTGGAAAGCTTTGCCGACATCTTTCAGCTGCCGCTCACGGTGTAAGAACATGCATAGTACTCCAAAAGTCTTCGAACAAAGTGCGTAGTTCTTTATAATCACATGATTTTCTCATGCGGTGTTCACTGATTTTTAACGACATCATGAGCCACAAAACTCGCATGATTTTCATGTGACACTGAAAACTGCGCGAATTGAGGCTGGTTATGCCCCAAATTGGCTGGATATCAAATTTCTCTTTGTTCGAAGACATTTGGTGCACCTTGTAGACGAAGAAGTCCAACTTCATCACTTTCAAAATCGAAAATGTTGACACCATGCGAAACGTTTTGGACACCCTGTACTTCGGAAGAAACGGAATTTCAATGCACCATGTACCCAACATTTCACGGTTGGAACCACTGCAGCAATATCGGTTGGTCGCACTGCTGAATCTCCCGTTGTCTCCACCGTTTTTGAGCACCGTTGGAACCACCGGCGACACACCGGTTGGATCGCCTGCATCATCATGGTTGGGACAACCGTCGACGACCCCACCGTTGGAGTTGACGTTTGTGAGATAGTTGGAACTGCAGTCGACTCCACCGTCGCAGTTCCCAACCTCGGTCCTGTCTTCAGTCGACCCAACGATGAATCGACTGAAAAGACTCAACAGTTGTCCAAAGGGACACATTCCCTATGGCACACCTGCACCTTGTCGATTTTGGAACAACGGTAAAAATAAAAATAGACAACTGTTGTCTCTGCGGCTGAACCAACAAAGCGTGGTTTGCTGGGAATAACTTATCTTTGTGAAAAATTTCAAGCGTCTCTCTTTCACCGCTTAGCAAGAGACGAAAGTCCAAGTGCTTAGATAATTTGAGAGACACTGCCGATGCCGAAGAAAACGAGAAATTTCCAGGAATGAAAAGAGCTGCTCTTCTCTGGACGTTTTCAAGTGTGCCAATTTGGCAGTGAAGATCCCAAGCAACACTGGCATGCTCAGGAATGGCCAGAACAAGGGATGAATAAGCTTTCATTTTTGCTTCCTTCGACGCCAAAGACATGTGACATGTTGCATTGAAGCAGATGACACTTCTGGCCATAAATTAAGAATATACAGGATAACACAGAATTAGATGCTCATAGGGCAGAATTTTCGCATGTGAGCATCCCTGCACGCAGACGGTGCAACGCTTAAGATGCGTCCATGAATCATCACATTTCGCTCGTCAAATCACATCGGAAAAGCGAAAAATACCCGCAGCAGCTGAGGCGTGCTCAGTATTGGCCGTCAGGGGCTGATCCAGGCATCGCCATGGCAACGAGCCCAAGCCAGCCAGATTGGTCATTTTCTTGTTCGGTTTGCAACGCCCTCCGCTGCATGTTTTTGCGGGAAAACCCCTCTTCACGGGGCCGAGGCTCCACTTTGTGAGATAAAAAACCCCTTTGGTGGTCTAAACATCGCATCCAAAAAGCGATTCGACAAATTTGGAGATATCTTATTCGTGTAGTTTTCCTTAATTACTACAACAATACTACAAGTCATGCCTTACCTTTTTTGTTTGGCATGACTTCAAACGAGATATGAATGATGTCATAATACTCATAATGTGTATATGTGTGACATTTTCAGTGCCCAAGTGCAGATGACTCTCTCTCCCATCTTTAAGAAATCGATAGCAATATCTGTGTCAGGTGCGCAGTCTCCCATGTCTGGAAATCCGCGACACAGGTTGGCATTTGCCCGCAATCTCACTCACATTGTTTTCGAACTTTTTTTCTGTCTCACATATAATTATTTAGGTAATCGAAGTTCCGACCTCGAAATCTTTGAAATTTTTGGAACCAAAAAAGTGAAAACAAGTTGCAAATTGCGAATGGCAGTGTTGATCTGGTTAGCGAAGCCAATATCAAGTTTTGTTGCCAGGATTCAAAGAAGGGCAGGCCACATTTTTGAAAAAAATTTGGATCATGCCGGGATGGAATTTTGACACGCGCTTCTTTTGCATTTTGCTGACAAAATTGGGCTGTTTTCCTGTTTACAAATGACTGATTCCATGCACTGGTGAAATTTCACCGGTGACTTGCCCACCCATTGCCCAAAGGCAACAGTTGAGTCACCTGGTGAGGTCTGCGGAGAAGGCTGGAGCCCCAAAGTCTCTGTGAAGCCCTCCAAAGAAAAGTGGAAAATAATAAAGCCGATAACGAAAAAAAAAAACTATTTTTAACAATGTCGAGTCCTGTATGCTTGCATTCTTTGCACAAAATATTTATACTGGCGAACTCAAGTTTGTCGTGAAACGCTTCGCTTTTCGGGGATGTGTGAGGTTTCCTACAGCTGTTTCTATGTTTGACGCACACAGTTTTCAATTCTTCCGTCTTTCGTTTTATGGTTTTTGGTGAGGCCATTTTCTTCCGGGTAAAAGTTGCGGAAATTTTCAGAAAATCTCGGTTTGAAAAATATCAGAATGGGAATTTGCGATACAGTTTTTAGAAATCGAGGTTTTAAAATAACCGAGCCACCCCAACTTCGAGGAAAACGAAACCCGTGACCCAGCATTCCGCCGACATAAGGAATAAATCATCCAATTCTGAGAGAAATTCTTGCAGTGTGCCAGCTATTGTTTTTCAAAAAAATATTTGTTATATTCAACGCACAATTATTGGAAGAACATTTTTGTTGTCTTTGTTTTGCTGCTTTTCTCTGCGGCTGCGCTTGCCTTGTCCGTATAGGCCTATACTTGTGTTTTTGTAACAAAACTCTGCCCCTGATATAGGTATATGCAATTGTCATTGTCACTTTGTGTGGTGTGAAGACCAGGGATGGGTAAGTATAATACTTAAGTATTATACGTGAGTTTTCTACGTATTATACGTCGTATAATACGTACGTATAAAAGTGTTTTATACGTACGTATTATACGTGTGCAAAAATTTAACATGTGTGACACATGACTTGGGGGTGGAATTTAACAAGGAATTCAATTCTGAAGTTATTTCACAACTCAGGGCAGTGTAGGAGGAATTAAACCCGAATAAGTTGTCGGAAAAAATGACGATCGCAGGAAGGGATAAACCTAATAACAGTTCAAATTACATTTTTAGATTTTTTTTCTAAAATGATGGCTTTCTTTTCAAAACGGGTCGCATTGTCGCATCGCATGATGTGGGCTGTTGATTAAACTCGAGAAACATAATTGCCGTTTTCTCCTGAATTTTCATGCGAACAGAAAATACCCTGGATCCTTCACTCCGCCGATGATCCATGACATCGATGAACCATAAGCTGTCCAATTTGGTAGGTAGGTTCTCAAATGCCAGAATTCTCACTCCCATCCCACAGCTGGATTCTTGCTTACATCTGGCAGGATTTTGAACAACCTTTTGTTTTTTTTTTCAACATTTGCAGTTCGTGCAGGATTTTCTGCCATGTGCTCTGCGCTTATCTTGGGTGAATGTTTTTTTAGTCTGCACTCCACCAAATAGTCGCAGCAGAACAGGCTCTTATGCCAATCATCAATGGCGAACAGCAAATTCTCAGAAAACAACACACATTCATCATATACCTGGGAACGGGATGGGAGGGAAGGGAAGGATACGCGACCTTCAGCTGTAGGGCCTATTAGCTGTAAGGAAGAAAGGGTAAAGCAAGGAGGGAACAGGAGTTCGGAAAACATACCTATCATCGGAATGTGGACGGGGCCTAGTCATTTTGCATTCAATGACGGACAGACAAGAATCACACAGAAGAAACACAACCAAGCAAGCATCATAAACCGGCACACACCACACCCATTCACACTCTCAATTGAAATAGGTATGCAAAATAGTGGATAAAAATGAAATACGCATAAAGATGAAAGAAAACGAAATAGATAATGAAATTATCATGATGAAGCAAACGTGATAAAACGATCGTGCAAATGATTGCATGGCTGCCCTGTGCTAGGCAGCTTCAAGCATGTGTGCTTGCCATTTACTGGCTGTCACCGCTGAGTCGTTTTTCTGGTGATGGCATAAATCTGGACCTCCAGGCTGTCAGACAAGAAAGAGAGTTAGCACAGGAATATTGAGTCGGCCCGATGAAGTCGGGTACCCAAGGCAGCTCCGGATTGAATCCGACAGTCAGGGTTTCTGGGGCAACCCTCGTTATGGTCCAAGCATCCATCGCAAAGGTGAGACAAAGCATGAGGTTCATTTCTGGCACTTTCTCATTGCCACCATTCTTGCATAAATAATTTCTTGCTTGACAAGGTTGTCGCCAGTGATGTTATTTTTGCCTTCCCCTACGAAGTATTTGTCATTTTTGCTTTTCTGTACACTTCTCTCTTTTACCAGGCACATTAGCTCCATGCATGTGAAAAAAGATGTTAGCGAATAATTTCAATTTGTTAGCATCAACTTTCACATGATTGCAAATAATTTTTTTTTAAATGCATTTTACAATGGTGTGTGGCTAATACAATCTTATGGGCCAACTTGAAAGCAATTGTGGGGGCTTCACTGGTTAACTATTTTTTTTCTTTCATTGATGATGCTCGTCAATATTTTGATGTAATGAATAGAATGTTTGCATGTTAAAGAGCAGCTTTTTCTGCAAAAAATGAGGTATCACTCGACTTTTAAGTTTTATACGTTTTCTACGTGTATTATACGTACGTATTATACGTACGTATTATACGTGGAGTTTTATACGTTTACCCATCCCTGGTGAAGACTCCATACTCAAAAATACATCCATCATGCACTTTTTGTTTTTTTTATCACCAAGCAGATATTTTGAAGGAGATTATTGTCAATGCTCATGGTCAAAATGCACCAATGGCTGATGGGGAGCCAGTTCAACGCACGACGTAACATTTCCAGTGCTCCGACTTTTGTTTCCACCGCAAAGCTATTCCTTATTCCTTTTCCATTGAAGAGAATGAAGCACTGTAGACGTCACAATCAGCTCATTTTGGAAAGCGCTGAGACTGGTCAACTTGTTATGCTCCATTCAACTTGATCTACCTCACGCAATGACCAACAATAAAAAAAAGTTGCTTCATGCGAAGAAACTGAATGCAGAAACGCTCCGATGCTGCTGACCGAGAGCGCATGAATAGTGAGATCGAAAAAGGCGTCGACACCGTGGTCATTCACAATAGCGATGAATGATTTCCACAAGGAGCACAAACCTCCCCCATCACGCATTTGTCGCAATGCCATATTCTTCGAAATATGTTTGAAATTTCAACAGATTTTAAATTTTCTCCAAAAATACCATTGAGTAAAAAAATTGGAATCTCACAAATCCGACCCAAAAACACAACTAAATTCTTTTAACCCCGGGGAGATTTGGTTGAGTTCAAACAAAGGCTGCGGCATAAACTGTGACCCGGCCTCACTTTTTTTCTTCAGCGGTGAACACAATTTATGCCGCAGTATTGGTGTGCTGCAGCAGAAAGTTCACAATCGGCAATGATGCTTTTCAGACGGGCCTGATGCGCTTCACGATCGACTGGCACTGGCACCTGGAAAAGCTTTGCCGACATCTTTCAGCTGCCGCTCACATTGCAAGAACATGCACAGTGCTCCAAAAGTCTTCGAACAAAGTGTGTAGTCGTTCTTTATAATCTCATGATTACCTATTTCATGATGATTCACTGATTTGATGAGCCACAAAACTCATGATTTTCATGTGACACCGAAAACTGCGCGAATTGAGGCTAGTTCCCCCAAATTTGCTGGATATCAAATTTCGCTTTGTTCGAAGACATTTGGTGGACCTTGTACACGGAGAAGTCCATCTTCATCACTTTCAAAAAAGGGAAAAATTTAGATGGCAATAACACATGCGAAAGTTTTGGACGACCTGTATTCGGAAGAAACGGAATTTCAATGCACCATGACATCACGGTTGGAACCACTGCAGCATTTTTGGTTGGTCCCACTGCTGAATCTCCCGTTGTCACCATCGTTTTCAAAGCACCGTTGGAACCACCGGCGACACACCGGTTGGATCGCCTGCAGCATCATGGTTGGGACAACCGTCGACGGCCCCACCGTTGGAGTTGACGTTCGTGAGACTGTTGGAACTGCAGTCGACTCCCCCCGGAGCAGTTCCCAACGTCGTTCCTGTCTTCAGTCGACCAACGATGGATCGACTGAAAAACTCCACCGTTGTCCAAGACACATTCCCTATGGCACACCTCACCTTGTCGATTTTGGAAACAAACGGTAAACATAAAAATAGCCAACAGTTGTCCCTGCGGCTGAACCAACAAAGCGTGGTTTGCTGGGTTATAGGTTAGGTTAGGTCATGTTAGGGTTCTCTGTGAGTTTTACCTTTACTTAAAACCACCAAATGAACCTTTACTTAAAACAACCTGGACCTAATCTAATCCAATCTGACCTAACCTGATGATCGCGCGATCTCTTATAGGCCTAAAGCGATTAAACCCCATGATTTGCTCAACCTGCAATTACAGATACAGAATAGGAAAAAATAATGCCGGCACAATTGCACGACCTGTACCATCTGAGAAAAGCACACCCTGTACCATCTGCAGGGCCTAAGGGGGACACTATTGCACGGCTAGTACAGCTTTTTCCTGAAAATATTTGCCTGTTGCCGTGTGCAATTGTGTCCCCCCTCGACAAACACCGAAATTTTTTTTGGCTTTCGCAAAACTTTTCCCGCACTGAAAATGTGTGGTCAAACAATTTGCCAATTTTTTTGAGAGGCCCACACCACACAATGCCCACCCAGATTTTGCCGCCCGATTTCACTCCCCGCAAAAACCTCATTCACACACCCACAAACGAAAAATTCAACCTCTGACCGAAACCTTTCCTCCATGACCTTCTTGGTTTTGCTCCTCTGCTTTGGTTTCCGCCCACCGCCTGGTGTCCCGCAGCTGCAAAAATGGAAAAAAGTCTCCCAGCCAGGAAAATCTGAAAAAAATCGGTCTCTGCACTCTGCAGGAATCGATCATCATTCGTCGGATTTGTCGTCCAGTGCCTTGACCACAAGACCACCGATGCAGCTGCCGAAATTCACTTTGAGTTTGCCTTTGATCAAACAAGCTTTCAGAACGTTTGCAAAAAAAATTACGTCTGTGCAACCTGCGATTTCGGAAGGTTTCGAAACAACCAGCCGGCTTGGTGGTTGTGTTTTGGCCATTGGAAGTCTTGGATGGCCTTTTTGTTTCGTCAAACAGGTTGGCTCGGATCAAGGAGGTGTATAAATGGAGCGCCCGCCGGCCGACCTCT
>JASGXE010003741.1:0-27738 GCA_030068105.1 Sinentomon sp. SZTP_YWyxl
TTTTGAAAAATTAGGGGTCCTCAGATGCCATTTTACGACATTTCAGGTCCTTTTTCCTTATCCTGGAGGGTTTGCAGTCGCAATAGATGGAGCAAGGAAATAACTGTCAGACACGACTTTCTGGATGAGTTTTTTTTTCATTTTACCATTTTCTGTAAATCAAAACAGAAAGTACAAAAGAAACAGAATGTAGCTATTGAAGTCCTGGGGTGTGCAGGGCACACACCAGGACTTCGGCCAAGGGTCCCCTCGGAAAAAGGCTAGGGGGTAACATCGGCCGAAGGTCGAGGTTACCCCCCCCTAGCCTTTTTCCAGCAGGGGAATCAAAACAGGAATTACAAAAGAAACAGAATGTTGCTATTGAAGTCCTTCCTGGTGTGTGCAGGACACACGAGGACTTTGGCCAAAGGTACCCTTGGAAAAAGGATAGGGGGTAACCTGAGCCAAAGGCCGAGGTTACCCCCCCTGGCCTTTTTCCGGCAGGGGAATCAAAAAGGAAGTAGGTACAAAAGAAACAGAATGTTGCTATTGAAGTCCTTCCTGGTGTGTTCAGGGCACACACCAGGAAGGACTTTGACAGCAACATTCTAGTGTGGGGGGTAGGGGGGGTAACCTCGGCCAAAGGCAGAGGTTACCCCCCCTAGCCTTTTTGCGGCAGGGGAATCAAAACAGAAAGTACAAAGAAACAATGTTGCTCCTATTGAAGTCCTGGTGTGTGCCCTGCACACACACCAGGACTCTTTTCCCACCTTTTTCCGACGGTACCCTTGGCCTTCGGCCAAGGGTACCGTCGGAAAAAGGCTGGGGGGGTAACCTCGGCCGAAGGCCAGGGGGGGTAACCCCCCTACCCCCCCTATGCTCAACCCTGGTACTATGGTGCAATACATTCTCCAATTTTAGCATGCATTTGTGCAATTTTGAATCAATTTTGCATTTTTCGGTTGCAAAAATTACGATGACCTCGCCTCATACACAAACACTATCTTTTTTGAAAATGTGGCAATGGGGAGTGGCAGCAACACACGTCAAGGACAGAGAATGGAAGCAGGAAGAAATGGAATGAGGCAGAAGTGGACAATGGGGATGAACGAGATCAACACAAAATTGGACAATGGTAAGCGTTATGCCAGTTCAGTGAAGCGGGAGATTGGGGATGGAATGATGCCAAAGTGGACTCTGATGGAAGCAGCCAATGCTGAATAAAACAAGTGAGTTTTGACACGGTGAAAAAGGAAAAAAATTAACCGTCGACGAAGGAAAACCAAGGAAAAAAATTCCCTAGAAGTCCAAGAGTTCCGACCCACCCAAAATCCACAATGGAACGTGCAGAGTTCTGAGGGCCGGAATGGACAGAGCTTGGGCAGGACGGAACGCCGTTCCTCTGGGTTCCAGCAGACTATAATCAGTAATCACTGTTTGAACAATTAGCTGTTCAGAAGTGGGGAAGACCAAATATTTACTTCAGGAGGAGAGGAACAATTTACCTGACACGAGCCGTCACTTCACAGTGAACAGGTTCACTCAATGTTGCATTGTAATTCTCTGCTGTGTTCTATTTGTATTCAATAATAATTGTATTTGATGTGTCTGTTAAATGGTCAATTTGTACCTGGTCTCAGGCAAATAACCCACAAAAAATAAACTTCAGGACGACGGTAATTTCAATTGAGGATTAACCTGCAGTTGAAACTGTTGTCCCGACTTCTACGAAAAATTTGTGTGCGAATTTTCGGAAAACTCAGGACTAAAGTCTCAACTACAGGTTAATCCTCGATTGAACTTACTGCCGCAGATGCGCATTTTGTCTTCATTCGCTTGCATTGGCTAGGAATGCCGATTGCGCAGGAACCATTGCTCCCGAGAGTTTGCAATCTGGCTACCAAGCAGACCCGACGTCCATACATCGGCAAACTAACCTAGCTTGTTTTTCGTCCCATTCTTCTTTGCAATTTGCAGTTGCTGCTCGATCCTCCTCTCAAGAAACTCCTGCTTCTTCAGCAGCATCTCCTCTGTCTCTCTCAGCTTTTGAATTGTATTATCTGCTGTCGGATCCCTGTCACCTTTCTTTGAACGGCTGAATAGTTTCTTCACAAAACTCATGACAAATTATGTGAAAGTGGAATTTATGTGAAAGTGGACGTTGACAGAGAAATTTTGAAAACGTTGACAGACAAAAAGAAAACGTTCTTTGTCAACGTTGACACGAGACGTTGACTTAGAACTCCAGATGCTACTAAAATGGACTCTTAAGAGTTGAAAGGTCTCTACCGTGCTCACTTAAAAAATTCAAACAATGAAGGGTCAAAATAAGGGGTCAACTTAATAGGGAGGCAATAAGATAAGGGGCAACTAAGGGGTCAAAACAAAAGTTTAAAAACATGAAGGGTCAAAATAAGGGGTCAACTTAATAGGGAGTCAATAAGATAAGGGCAACTAAGGGGTCAAAACAAAAGTTTAAAAACATGAAGGGTCAAAATAAGGGGTCAACTTAATAGGGAGTCAATAAGATAAGGGGCAACTAAGGGGTCAGAACAAAAGTTTAAAAACATGAAGGGTCAAAATAAGGGGTCAACTTAATAGGGAGTCAATAAGATAAGGGGTAACTAAGGGGTCAAAACAAAAGTTTAAAAACATGAAGGGTCAAAATAAGGGGTCAACTTAATAGGGAGTCAATAAGATAAGGGGTAACTAAGGGGTCAAAACAAAGTTTAAAAACATGAAGGGTCAAAATAAGGGGTCAACTTAATAGGGAGTCAATAAGATAAGGGGTAACTAAGGGGTCAAAACAAAAGTTTAAAAACATGAAGGGTCAAAATAAGGGGTCAACTTAATAGGGAGTCAATAAGATAAGGGGCAACTAAGGGGTCAGAACAAAAGTTTAAAAACATGAAGGGTCAAAATAAGGGGTCAACTTAATAGGGAGTCAATAAGATAAGGGGTAACTAAGGGGTCAAAACAAAAGTTTAAAAAAACATGAAGGGTCAAAATAAGGGGTCAACTTAATAGGGAGTCAATAAGATAAGGGGTAACTAAGGGTTCAAAACAAAAGTTTAAAAACATGAAGGGTCAAAATAAGGGGTCAACTTAATAGGGAGTCAATAAGATAAGGGGCAACTAAGGGGTCAGAACAAAAGTTTAAAAACATGAAGGGTCAAAATAAGGGGTCAACTTAATAGGGAGTCAATAAGATAAGGGGT
The DNA here is from genome assembly GCA_030068105.1 of Sinentomon sp. SZTP_YWyxl. NCBI lineage: Eukaryota > Metazoa > Arthropoda > Protura > Sinentomata > Sinentomidae > Sinentomon > Sinentomon sp. SZTP_YWyxl. Next base: position 3,198 of record JASGXE010003741.1, read on the forward strand.
AACTAAGGGGTCAAAACAAAAGTTTAAAAACATGAAGGGTCAAAATAAGGGGTCAACTTAATAGGGAGTCAATAAGATAAGGGGTAACTAAGGGGTCAAAACAAAAGTTTAAAAACATGAAGGGTCAAAATAAGGGGTCAACTTAATAGGGAGTCAATAAGATAAGGGGCAACTAAGGGGTCAAAACAAAAGTTTTAAAAACATGAAGGGTCAAAATAAGGGGTCAACTTAATAGGGAGTCAATAAGATAAGGGGTAACTAAGGGGTCAAAACAAAAGTTTAAAAACATGAAGGGTCAAAATAAGGGTCAACTTAATAGGGAGTCAATAAGATAAGGGGCAACTAAGGGGTCAAAACAAAAGTTTAAAAACATGAAGGGTCTAAATAAGGGGTCAACTTAATAGGGAGTCAATAAGATAAGGGGTAACTAAGGGGTCAAAACAAAAGTTTAAAAACATGAAGGGTCAAAATAAGGGGTCAACTTAATAGGGAGTCAATAAGATAAGGGGCAACTAAGGGGTCAAAACAAAAGTTTAAAAACATGAAGGGTCTAAATAAGGGGTCAACTTGATGAGGGGTCAATTCGATAAGGGGCACCATTGCGGTCAAAATAAATCTTAAAAACGATGAAACAGGAGATAATAAAGGAAAATGAAACATCAATGAACGGAATGGACACATTTCATCCATGCATGTTTGATTTCCATTCAAAAATGAAGCCAATCGATGTCTGCCCATATGAATGGCTTTTATCACGTAACTGTGCTGTACTTGGCCAATGCACGTGACTTTTGACAATTTAACCTTGCATTGCCTTCATACAAAGTACAGCCAAGCTCCACGAGAAAAACTGCAGAAAAGCTTGCCATAGCCAGGCCATATTGGGCTTCCCTGAAGAAGCCAATAGAAGCACCAGCATGTGACTGCTGGTACGGGCGGCAGGCCTCAGAAAAAAGCTAATTTCTAGAAGCAAGGTGGAGGGAACAGGGTGCTGAAAATCGGAGTGCCACTAAGGCAAAATGCCGCGATGTTTGCGCAGCATTGGCAGGTGGTTGAGGCAGGATTCTTTTACAGAATGCTGGAAAGACCAAACAGGGACATACCTTCAGTCACTGGTCAATGTGAATTTCAAGTGTCTGCACTTAGCTGAGGTTTAGGAGCCACATTTCCAGGGTAACCCAAAAGTCTTTGGCCATAGGAAAAATGAAAATTTGCTGTTTTATCAGTTTTGATCTGAAACTGTTTCTAGCTCTAACCACTTCTCTCATTCCTTTAATCGGAACAACATGTGCATATTCAGGGATGCCCAAAGTCCTTGGCCATGGAAAAAAATAAATTTGCTGTTTTCATCATGTTTCGTGATTTTTTACTTTTTCTAGCTTCCTCCTCAGATGTCATCACTTTATTCGGTGCTAAAATTTCCGATAAACGTCCAAACATCTATGGTTGGAGCTATGAGTTTCAGACCACAAACTGTGATAAACAAATTTACATTTTTCCTATGGCCAAAGACTATTGGGCTACCCAGCCACTTCAGCCATATTGCGTATCTGACACTGGCAAATATGAAGGATCTCCAATAAAATTGTTCTACATCAACAATTAACTCTATTCAAACAAGTGCATCATTTTTATTTGGAAGGCATTTTGAAAAATCGATTGAGAGCACAGGAAATGCTTCTATAGGTATCAAAGGGCTGCCGATAAAAATGACAGAGTTCCAGCAGAACTACAGATCAATCGGACTGTGCTCGACGATCGGGAAAACCCATGCTCTCCATGTGTGGAACACAACATTCTCATTCTGTCAACATCAAAAAATGAAATACGTGTTTTTTGTATCTTGACTTAAAATCTGAAAGTTCGTGCTACCAATATTACATCCACAAGTTGGCTACCGCGTGTAAAATAGTAGCATCGCCAGCATGCCGCATGGCGTCCACAGCAAAACCATGCTGTTTGGTGGGTGGTTTCACCTTGATCGGGTTTCTGAGCCATTTTTCGTCGTTTGGCACCATTTTTCGTCGTTTCAGATTTTCTGTGGTGATTTCGTTTGTTCTGTTTCTCACCACCGACATCTCAGCCACTTCCCTCAACAACTGTGCCATCCCTCCCAAACTTAAAATGACTGTGGTCAGTGTTCAGACTTCAGAGAATCACAACTTCTTGACGATGATAAAAAAATAGCAGTGTTGGGCAATCGCCAAACTCTACCGACACGTTTGCCAGCAAATTCTGGAGAATTGTGGGGTCCCAAGGCAGAGGCAACATCTTGGATCTCTCCCACCATGCAAAGTGCATGAAAAGCTGCCATTCCTTGCCATTTCCAGGCAGTGCCTAAAAAGGCCTCTTTTCAAGAAGCCCTAGAACAAAATGTAAAAGGATGAGAATGGTGAAATGCAGAATGGTGAAATGCATTACAGCAAGGAAAGAACCGACTGTATACAATACATTTCAGCCAACTCTCACGGCTTCGTCCTCACTCACACTAACATGCTGAACATCTCGATATGCATTGTGTCCCCATGAACTTAAAACAGTCTCAATAAATTGTAGCTCTATTTATTTATCAAAACAGGCAGATTTGAAATATAAATTTTTAGCCAATCTTTCAACTTACATTCACTAAAATATTTACAGCGATCGAATGGCTGAGAATCAAAAGAAATAAAGACCATGCAACATAATTTCAGAAGGATGTCAAAAACAACTTGATTGGGCTTGGTGCATCCAAAGTTGAACGGATGATGGCTTACAAGCATCGGTGATGGCCTCAGAAATCCAGGCTTGTTTCAGACTGCGTCCCACTGACTGATCATCAGGGGGTGGATCAGTGGGAGTGCTGCACCACCTACAAGCCAATCCGGAACGAAGCTCCACGCAGATTGCCCTGCATGCAGTGCTCCTAGCGGGTCTTTTAAAAAAAGTAGGACAAAAACAGAAAAAAAGTAGGACGAAGATTATAAGAGCTGTTATAGACCAAATTACTTTTCAAACCTGCTTATTTATTAAAAAGTATAAAAATTAAAATAGCAATCAAGAAAGGGATCCATTATTATAAAAACTTTAAGTGTTCCATTTTCTGCCTGCAACAACTGTAACAACAAAAGTCCAACCTGTTAGCCTAAGTGCAATTCTTCAGTTTTTTGGAAGCAATATTACGGTTTACAATGTTCATTTTATCTGATGCCGATGTCAAACCCTTTTGGGCAGCTACCAACAAGATCTGGGCTGCATTGATGGAGTTCATTGTTGATGGAGTTCATTCAAATGTGCATTTTTACACATTTGTAAACAAATGCGTAAAAATTCAATGGGCCTGAGTTGAAATTGATTGTTAAACTTTACAATCGGCAACTACCGCCGCATCTTGAGTCACAGCATCAACCGCCGCACGTCGAGACGCCCCATCCCCAGCCACCGCATCCGCTCATCTCATGCCGTGTTTTCTGCCATTGTTACGCAGCCGTTCAAAGAGCAAAAGTCGCTCAAAAATCGAGTAGGTATAAGAAAGAAAGCAAGAATTATTCGTGATTCGAAAATTTGAGAATCCCTACTTCGTCACTTTAAGATGCGGTGGATATGGCAGCTCAAATGCAGCGGATGCGGCAGTTCGCGATGCGGCAATGGAGTGGCGGCGGCTTGAGGTATGATGAGATGAATGCGGCGGCTGAAGATACGGCGAATGCCAATGTTAAACTTTAACCTTGAATTTATTAGCTTTTATTGTTTTGTGGGTTTTTACGCAAATGAATTCGGTGACACCATGTTTTATTGATCTGTGGAGGTGTTCCGTCATGCATTCTGGAAGTGGAAATTTTTTATTTTCATTCCATGCTCAAAAATTCTCCTTCAAATTAAAGGTCGATGAAAATCTTCAGGATCAGTTGGATCATGAGTCTGAAAATATGCAGGTGTTCTAAGGCTTCTTTACACGTGAGCAATTTTGCTCGTCCATCAGTACTGTGGTCGCAAAAAAGCAATTCGTGGCCAAAATACTGCACCGCAAAGCTGAAAACCAGCGATACTTTAAAAAAACCACCCTGTAGATATAAGATGTCCATTCAGATCTTCACATGTAAGCCATTCTTGGCTGAAATGTGTCACTCTAGGCATTTTAAGAATAATTCATTTCAGATATAACCTAACCTAAAAATGATGGGTAAAAAATAAAGAAGTTAAAAATATCGATTATTCCACAATTCCACTACCTGCCTGGCTGGAAAAAATCGCACGGAAAGAAAAAAGTAGGACGGAGGGTAAAATTGTAGGAAAAGTAGGACAAGGAAAAGTAGGACAAATCGGAGCACTGTGCATGGGCCATTTTGGTTTTTGGTTTGGTTGACAATGACATCACATTGATATGAGCCCATGCAGATTAACGGCTTCGTTCCGGATTGGATTGTAGGTGGTGGCAGCACTCCTACTGATCCACCCCCTGATGATCAGTCAGTGGGAGGCAGTGTGAAACAAGCCTGGATGTTTGACGGTAGCACCGATGCTTTAAAGGCATCATCCGTTCATATACAATGGTAGGTCACCATGTTGGCCTATATTGAGAGAAGGGTCTCCCCACTCACTCAATGGATGACGCGATGTCTCCGTGTAAAATGGAGTAGTCAAGTTGATAAGTCAAAAGTTGCTGGTTTTTGGTCTGGTTGACAAAACATCACGCATCCAAAGTTATTGAATGGAACAGCACCTTCGTGCACAAGTCCTTCAGATTCTTTTTGATTCTGATGCCGAAACATCTGAAGAATTTTCACCCCAAACAAAATTAAAGAACCGCAAGATGAAAATTCTTCCTTTTGACAGGATTCGCTACGATTTTGAAAAGCCATTACCAAGGTTTTCACGGGGTTCTTCCCAGGTATTCCAAGGGGTTTCAAGGACTTTTTTCCATGAAGTGGCACCCATGCACCCCACATAAGTGGTAGGCCACAGAAGTGGGATCTGGGATGACACCCCCATCAGAGTTCAAAGGCATTAGGCTCCTAGTAAGGGTTTTAGGAGGCAGAGTCCCTCAAAATCGAGAGCTATCCCAAAAAATTGCCCAATTCAAAAATTATTTAAGTTTCATGGTCCAACTTTGGAAAACAGGTTAACCATGTTTCAAGATGTTCACCTGGTAACCTTGTTTCGATTCACAACCATTCAAACATATCGTGGCATATCTCTCCACTCAATAACTCAATTATTGTAATCAACATATTTTTGAAAAAATATGACGTGGCTTTTCGTTTGCCAGTTTTTCAGATGAAGAATATTTTCTAACATTCACAAGAGAAAAAAATATGCTGGCATCACCTACAGATTACGCACCAGCCAGGAGTTACAAACAAAATGTACCACAAGCATTTGAGAAAAGACTTTGCAAAAGAAGGCTAGAGAATAAAGAAAAAGCATGTTGTCATGCATTTCTCAACCCTCGTTTTTACAGTGAGAAAGAACTGACTGTGGATACATTTCAGACGACTCTCACAGCATTTTTGAAAAGCAGTGACATATCCAGCCTTTCACGAACATGGCCGGAGGGTGGAGGGGCTCTCCAAAGAGGAGAGTCCATTACTGGGACCCTGGGGAGCACTCCCCCAGATGCAAAAGTTTTGAAACTTTTGAGAGGAGATTCCAGGAGACTTAACTATGGACTTCAACTTTTAACTTTAACCATGAACCCCCCTTCTCCCCAAGTCTAAAGTAGTGCATTTTCAGGAGTTATATTTTGAGAAAAGTTGTCCCCTGGCACCTGTCTCCGATGATTGCAACAATGCATTATGTTTCTTTTTAAATGCCAACGATTTTCCAAAATAAAGTGTGATCATTAGCTTCCTCCATCCATGTATGACAGCACATACAAACGATGAGTTGCATTTTTGATGCAGAATTATGGATGTTTTCCGTGTGAAGGGGGAGGTTGCTTCTCTGCCCTCCTCCTGGATGCGCCCCAGGAAATAGGGCACAACTTGCTGTCAGAATTTGATGAGAACAGAGAACAACACTGATGGCAGAGACAGGGGTAGTGGGGTCAGGAGGATTTTGACTTCGGAGGAACCATCGGTGGAAGATAACTGCCTTTCGTTGCATTTGTCGACAGTCCACATAATAAAACGATTCGGCCCATTTTGGAAATCGATGTCCCCTCACCGATCTTTCCTCCAAAGTCAAAATCCTCCTGAACCTTCGCTCTGCCGTCTTTAATTCCTCAATTGAGGTCTCATGCGTTTCAATTCTCTGCCCTAAAACAATACATACTCAACAACTGATGCACGTGCACCATGAATGGGATTAATGGTGTTTAGTGGTGAAATTGAACCAAAACTGTTTGTAGAAGGAGAAGATGGAACACAACCAGTTTCTCTACCACACAGAAAGTCTCTTCAGGTGAAATGAAACAAATTCGATGACAGGACGGTTAAAATCGCAAGATTAAATTGATTGGAGCGGCTGGGAGTAAACACACGATCTTGCGTTATTTCACCTGAAGAGGTTTCCCATGTGGCAGCAAAATTGGTCAAGTGACATCTTATCTTCTATGAATGGCTTTGGTCATGGTAATCAATTTTGACCATGGTAATCATGGTATTTTGGCCATGGTAATCAATTCACCATGGCAAATATTGTGTTTTGTATTCAAACTCGAAACACAACATCTGCCTGCAGATGGAATCCCAGAAGACAAGCCTCATACCTATGAATTCGAAACACAGAGTAAGGTAACAGATCTGAAGGGAATGCAGCATACGTAATGTGCACCAGAGTTCAGTTGTTGGGAGTTGTCAAATCGTTTCAGTTCAGAAAAAATATTGTGCAAATCATCTGATAAATATCTGGTTGTCACGTAAAGCAGATATGTCATAAATAAAGAAAATTGCATTTAAGCACCATTCCAGGGTAAGCCAGCATCTGTAACTGATCAACATTCAAAACTCAGAGCTCAAGTCCAGCCGGGACGGTTAAGTCTTCCGGAAGAACTGTCTCCGATGCAAAAAGGCCAAAAGCCTGGACCTGACAAAAATAGAAAAATAAACAAAATGGCGGCTGATCAAATTCCCCAAAGAATTTTTGAATGTTGATCAGTTACAGATGCTGGCTTACCCTGGAATGGTGCTTAAATGCAATTTTCTTTATTTATGTTCCCCTGCAGAGGGTTTTCTGCTTTTATTTTTGGTTGATCCGATCCCAGAGAGTGCAGTTTTGTCTTGCCACCGCCATCGGCCCCCTCTCATGTGGCAACTGATGAAGGTTGAGAGGGACAGACAGAAACAAAAATGTGGTCTTTGGGGAATTTGATCAGCCGCCATTTTGTTTATTTTTCTAGCAGATATGTCTCCGCATCCTCGCACAATATGAATTTTATTGAAGCTGTCCAATGACTTTTGAGTAAAAGACACTTCCAAGACACCACATGTGCCCACCTGCACACTGTCAATAGATTGAAATGGTTGTATGCAAGCTGAAATGCAAATTCTGATGGGATAAAAACAATAGCACAAACATGAGGCAACAAAACAGAACATCTAACATTACAAACACTGGGTAGCTGATTGTTTGAATGCAGATGCGTCACAAACTCAACCGATGCCAAAAACACAAGAGTGAAACAATGTGATAAATTGTGTCTGGCGCCACGATCCGTTAAACAAACACACTACACAATAATAACCTGCTGTGGGGTTATTGTCGGGTCGGATGCCAAGATTTTTCGACAACGTTTCGACTCCTGGATTGGAGTCTTTTTCAAGTCCGATGATGCGATATGTCGCTGCTGCTGGTGTTGTGCGAACCAGCGCAGCTGCACAACACAGCAGCAGCAAACATATCGCATCATCGGACTTGAAAAAGACTCCAATCCAGGAGTCGAAACGTTGTCGAAAAATCTTGGCATCCGACCCGACAACAACCCACACCAGGTAAATGTGTACAGTGTTTGTGAAAAAATGTGCGACACTGGTCGGGAATGCAAAAAAGCATGCAACCCACACGCACTTGAACACATCACTTTGACAAAAATTGACAAATTTCCCCTGAAGATGAGTAGGTCATAACATGTCAGCATTATCATGTGCAGGGCTTAAAGGGGAAGTTGGAAAACGGTATTCTCCCGGCTTTCTCCCAACGGTGAAGTCATTTCTCCAACGAGAAATGCATTCCCATGTGAACACACAGTCGAAACTACCGAACATCTCTAGTTCGGGACTTTTGGTACAACTTGTTGGCCAATGACCTCCAATCCATGAATTTATTTTTCCATAAGCACTGCACTTTGTTTCCCAGATGAATAATCATCTTAGATAGTCCATGCAATTCACTCAGCCAATCACAAGACCGACTCTCAACATAATTATTTTGTCTTTTGCCAAGATCTCAAAACATCACTTTTCGGGGACTTTTGCCTTACCTTTTTCGGGGGCAGATTATCACCAGGAACCTGCAGTGACGAAGCAATTTGTTCACTTTTTGGTGGAAGTTCCCTTGGCCTGGTTTCCATCGGGTACCTATCCTTTTTTTTTTTTTGCAAAAAGAGGATTGAGATTGTGACTGCACTCTTGTTACCAACTGGAGTTCAATTTGAACAATAAATCTGCTTAATTAAGAAAAGCAAATGAAACAACTAAAAAGGAAAGATAAGCATCCATCATAATTCAACGGAAGCATCCTACATCCGTCTTAAATTTTGCCATCCTTAAGTTGATAATCTTGCTTGAATTGCACACATTTGCTTACATTTAGAGGCTTCTTCAAGCGAGACCACCAGCATAGAGACTGCAGGTCAAACGTCCTATAATGACCGCAGGTGCAGTGAATCTGATTCAGACTGCTATCACAATCCAATAATTGTTTTCATCATTTTCCATCTAACACAGTTCCGTGGACAGAACAAAGTTATTTTTTATATCTGTACATAATTTGGAACAGCAATGCCGTCTGTACATGTGACAGAAAGAAACAAAGTGCATATGACAGAGGATCGTGTAGTATATAAGCATCTTGCTAAGGTACAGGGTGTCATGTAAGTAAATGCCTTGCACGGATTACTTTTCAGGCAGCCCCTCGGCCTGGATGGGTTGAAAATGGAGACCTTCTTTTGTGAGACAGGAATATTTGCATACACCGGGGTCCCAGCCACTTTTTGACAAATATAATAGGACATATAGGACAAATTTTCCTATTTTATAGGACATTATAGGACAGCTTGGATGCCAAAATATAGGACATTTATAGGACTCTTGACACCTTTTTTGCTTGACCAACTTCCTGCCCAAAAGGCAAAAGTGAAAAAACCCACCCACCTTCCACCCATGTCTTTCTTTTCAGTTTTTGCCTTTTTTATTATATGCTTTATTTTAAATCAACAATTCACAAGTAAACTGAACATCAAACACAAAAGAGTAATCGAGATTATGTAAATGCTATATGGCCAGTGCTTCATAGTACAAAATAAGCTATGACTGTTTTTATGCTAACTTTTTCTTGCCAGATAGGGCCCTACTCTCTGAGATTACTAAACTGAGGAAAAGTATAACTGAGAATTTGTTTCGAAAATGATTATAACCCGTTTTCACCTGAGCACTCAAGCAATATTGACTTGCTTTGACAATAGTTGCTAAAAGGAAGTGGGTTTGAGGGAAAATTTGCCAGTTTGATTTAACTGATTGCTTTACTGATTGGCAATGCCTTTAAACAAACAAGCCTTGCCGCCTGTAGCAAGTCAATCTTGCTTTAGGAGACAGCCGGTTTAAGATTTGGGGTGTTCAAAACTTGTTGCAGCCTTGTACTTTTGTATGAATTTATCATTCGTATTCATGTCCTATTGTTCGTATTTTTGCCCTTCTAGCTAGGTATCGAAACAAATGGGCTTTATTTTTAGTAGCCAAATCAAAAATGCCTGGGCAGTCTTTCTTGCAGAATTCAATGATCAGATTTTGATCGCCCTGTCAAAGGACAAAAGAATAGCATAATAAGCCACACTGCACAAACATGTGTTTTCAAAGATTTGGCTTTCTGCAAAGCGTCAGGCCTACGAAGGGTGGTCAAGTTCCAGTGAGCTTTTGCCTGTTGCACTTGTCCAAGTCTTTTCTTCTTTTGCACACTTTGACATTGATCTTTCAATGGGTTCCAAGCAAAATTTCAATTCCCTGATGGGCATAGTTTCTTTTCTGGTGTTGATTTCATATGTCCGCCTCCGTTACCTGGCATTCTGAATGAATTTGTGCCAGATGAATCATCTCAGTCTGACATGATTTTTGACACACAGTGGCCAATTAAATTAAAGAAAGCATAATCACTAGAAAGTCAGTGGCAGTGTGATCACATTCCATGCTAAATACATTAGCTGCAAGGTATGGGTATGCCCAAACGCCCTTGGGAGGGGGTGGGGGTAGGTTTTTGGGGTTTTCAGGGATTTGTTCTGGGGGATTGACTAAAACATGGAAAAACCAGCATCAACCGACATCATGAATTCTTGGTCCAGAAAGTCAGATAGATGATAAATTGGAAAATCGAGGGAAGGTCCCAAAAGACACCCTTATCCCAAAAGTCTGCACCCTTGCTTTGAAAAACAAGGTTGGAGTTGAAGCATTTCTTGACCTCGACATGAAAATACTGCCCAGTCATGCCTTTTTCGCACACTGGAACCAGCAGATTACATTCCTTTCTCAACCTAGAAAACCATTGTGCTAAAGAAAACCATTGGGTGCACCTTAAAAATGCCATGGAGCTGCAAAGCTGCAGTGGATGAGTTGACTTTCGATGCCTCATGAGGGCTTCTTCTAAAAAGAGCTGGTGAAGCCAATCCAGAGATGGCAGAAAGGTGCAAATTTGGCAGGGTGCTAATTAGAGAAGGTCTAGATAGTCCACCAAATTTAAGCACTGAAGTCCATCGATCACTTGCCAAAGCTCAGTGGAACTTGACCACCCCTCGTATGTGAGATTTGAATTCAAATTAAAGAAAAAATTTATTCAAGGCTTTACTTCCGAGAGAAAGAAAGTTAATTTGAGACAGACCGGTAAATTTGATTACAGAATGGTTAAGACTGAGACTTCTGGGACTTTGTGCAAAGCATCAGAGCTCTGAAAATTTTAGATTCCAATTAAGTCTCGTTTTGCTGCTGCTGTTGGCCTCAAGCTAACATTTCCTCACCTTGATGGTAGGCCAGCCCCAGGAAGTAAAGCAGGTGTAAAGTGCGTTCATTTTCAGAATGGTCCACGCCAAAAATCGTAGCAAAACGAAAGTGGGAGCGGGGGCGCGACAGTGGTGTCCAATTTGTTAAACATTCCTTGCCAGAATATCCGAGACTTTTCATTTTAGCGCGATTTTAGAACTGAAATTGTCAAAAGTACTGTTAGCTCAGTGGCAGAGCACTGGTCTGTGAGATCTGAAGATCGTGGGTTCGATTCTCGTCAACGGCAAATTTTTTAATTTTCGTTTGGCACTTGTTTGCTTAGACAAAACATATCACAGATGGAAAAACAACCATGAACATGATTTTGAAATTTTCCAGACATGAATTCGTGTGCCTGTTTTCCAGTTGTTGACAACAACAGCGGATGAGGCCTCAAGCCATTGCAGGTCGGTGCCCATGATTGCAAAGGGAGGGCCAGCGAAAGTTTCGGATCAGCTTTGCACCAGAAGTGCACATTTTAAAATCAGGAGCGGAACGACTAGCAAACCGGACAGATCGTGGTCACAGAAAATTGGAAATCTCAGAAAAGTAGAATCATCAAAAGATTGAGAGCTGAAAACCGACACGAGAAAATTGAGCCCCCAGTTCAAAAAATCCGAAACCTGATTTTTGCACAAATTTGCAGATCCCTGTCTGGAAAAAGCGCACGGACCATTCTGAAAATGAACAGACTTTAGGTAAGTAGGCCCTTATCGCACCAGTTTTCCGTTTTCTTTTCTTTTTCAATCACGCAATCTATTGTTTCATTAGCGGACGATTTTTGGCTGGTGATAACAGCCACTGAATAAACATTGGACTTCAAATTTGTGTTTCTTTCTAAAAATGAATAGCCATTTGTTTTGGATTACTTCCAACAGAAAATTAATTTTGCTGAGAAAGTTGAACAAGTCATTATGAATTGAAGGCAGGTTTGTGATGGGTGAAAAAGGAATGTTGAGAACAGATTTCATTCACAAATCTTCATTCACTCAGTCGGTCATTTCTTTCCCTCAATTTAATCACTGATTAATGATGATGTTTCATAACACAGCTTTTTGCAGCTTCGAGTGAAAATAAGCAAAATATAGGAAATATAGGACAGCAATTTGAATTGTGGTACAAATTCGTTTTCTAACTTGAAATTGGTCGGTTTGAGGCATGCACCAAGATCAAATTCAAAACCAGTGTTTACTGGATCAGTTTAAGTGACCAGTACATACCGACTGGTTTTGTATTTGCCAGAAGTACTTTCATTCTCTTCCAAAACAACTTCTTTTTGGCATTTTGGTAAATATCTGAGAATCATAAACATGTAAATCAACACCAGCTGGGGGGAAAACGCTGAAAGACAAAAAAACTTGAAAATATAGGACATATAGGACAGTTTTCCCGAAATATAGGACATTATAGGACAAGTCTAAAAATGTAGGACAATATAGGACATTATAGGATGGCTGGGATCCCTGCGTTAAGAAATTTGCAAGAATTAATGTCCCACAGTGATGCAAACCTCATAAAGCACGTCCAGAATAGAAAGATTTTTTGCACCAGACATTTTAGTTCGTCTGTCCAAAACAGATTGTTACTTGCGATAATGTGATGTGCTCCAATGTTCTCTTTGTTACATTGTGCAAGTGACAATCTGTTTTGGACAGATGAACCAAAAAGTCTGGTGCAAATAATCTGTCCTTTCTGACGCAGCGTGAGAAATATGATAAAAATGAGATGCATATGGCCCCAATTTTCAAAAACAAAGGAAAGGCGCCAAAGTCAGCCTCAATAGACGGAGGAAAACACACGGCTTCCCAAAAGTTACTTGACAGCCCCTGCTATTTGCTAGTTTTCAATCTTCTCTACTGGGGCGATTTCTACAGATTTCAGATTCATATTGGGCAGGCTGCCTGCCGGTGTTATCCATTCGACTTGGAACAAACTCCTCTCCAAGCTGCCAGAGTTGCTTCAAAACTGCAATGCACTTTCCTGGAGTTGTCAAGTGACTTTTGGGAAAGTAGGTGTATGTCATCATTCAATTTTGAGCCCAGTGTTAATGCTGGGTTACAGAAAGCCAAAAATGACACTTGTGCAGTTGATCTATGTTTATTTTTATGACACCCTGCATTAGGTCTATAAAACTGTGTCTCCAGACTGTATGACTGTTGGCGATTATGAAGGCTTCCGGTAGATTAAGATGCCCAAGCTGCTAGTTCCTTCATGTCGTCGTCATCCGCATCCTGTTGCACTTCTGCAAAAATAAAAGACAGTTAAGGAAGCATGATGTGAAACAAAATAAATTAATGATAGCAAACTGTAAACAGTGGGTTGGAAACTTGGAGATGTGTCTGACGCTAAAATATCACCCTTACCGGTAAGTTCCGACGACTTTATCTCCATGGCGTGAGTTGAGTCGACGTTTCGGGCGCATCGCATGTCCGTCTCGTCTTGATAACGGACACGCGATGCGCCCGAAACGTCGACTCAACTCACGCCATGGAGATAAAGTCGTCGAACTTCCCGGTAAGGGTGATAAATTTATTATCTCCAGAAATACATATGACGGCCAATTGTTTGCTCATCAAATACAAAAAATGCTATAAAATACTGACTGGGGGCCCTATCTGCGAAGGTCAGGTGGGGAGAGGATACTGTTCGGAACACCTCCTTCCTGGTCAAAGGATGGGTAAGCCTGGGGTTCCGATATCTATACATGGCAGGGCATCTCGGGGAGTTGCCCCTACCTGCACTGCAGGGCCAACCTTGTTGAGCCACAAACACTAAGGAATCAATAATTTGTTGGCAAAAACGTGAATGACAAATGGTTTTTTGACCTTGGTTTGGTTTTGGCAACATGTTGGATGTGACCTCTAACTGACGCTCTTCTCATAATGGCTCAAAAAATCTCAATTTTCCAAATCCTGAAGGTCACAACATGCATCAAAATAATAACTCATACCTAGTCCCAATTTTCTAAATGGAAGTACAGATAAGGGATGAACAACGGTCGTGGGGAATGGTATGTGGCCCTGGGAGTTGTTTTCGGCAACCATTTTTTTAAAAATGGCTTTCTTTGGATCTTGGGGGCTCTGCCTCTCAAATTGCCGAGACACTACGCTGCTGGGATACGTGGAGGTGGGTGATTGCCCCCCAGTAGTACCTTTTTTGTTCAGAATCACACTAGAACCCGAAAACATAGATATTTCTGTCGTGGGTAGATCGGTATCTCTTAATGGACACCCTGTAATTTGAACAGTGAATGTTTTAAAACTTTTCCAGCGGGCTGGAATATTCCCGTTCTACGAGGAACGATATCACTCTGGGATAACAGATTATCATGCCACTGGACTATTTGACCCCAAGCAATCAGATTTTAAGCTGTCCTTTTTCCAAATACCCACCAACTTTATGCAGTGTTCGGGTAGATTTTTTGCATTGTCAAGTGGGGTGTGGCAAAAATCAGTGAATGAGGCATAAATACCAAACAATGAAAAGTGCCAATGGAAATTTTGGGTGCAGACGAAAAGAACAACCCTTTCATCCAGCTTTAAGCCAGAATGGTTAGATGCCTAAACCTCTAATTTCGTGTACCCCGTTAGTGTTATAAATCCACAACATTTTAAGCTTCAAATGTCCTCCCCCCCCCTAGACCCTCCACAGGCTTCTCTACCTGAACCCTTCCTGGAACTTCACTCCAGACCCTAGCAAAATGTCATACCCAGACTCGGCAATTGACGGCATGCTCGGGACCTCACCCCTGGCATTGTGTATCGTCTTACCCATGCCTCCCTCGAGGGTTTTGCGGACACTGCATACGCATGACCACGATACCTGATGATCTTGAAACTTTTCAGCTTATTTTCCGATGGTTTTGGACAAAACGTAAGCCTGAACTGTGGTCTCTGGGCTAACCACAGTAAAGAAACACGGTTTTGCCCAGAGAGAAGATGTGCATGAAGAGAAGCTAATCTATAACTAGTCAAAATGCAGACAACCAAGCATCCAAAATAATTAAAGAGAAAAATGAATGCTGCTTACTAGCTGGTTGCCGTGGCTTGGCTCTCGGAGCAGCAATAGGTTCTGCAGTTGGCGGAGAGGGGAGTTCGGTAGCAGATGGTGCTCCAATATTCAATAGCTCTGCATCTAACTCTTCTTGCTCCAGTTCCTCAAGTTCTTTCAATAATTCATCCTGGAATGGGGACAAAAAGGAAACAGTCTCATCAGCTTTGCAACTGGAAAGCATGGACAACAACAATGGAAGGAAGGGAAACGGTATGGTACTCCTCATTCCACTTGAAGATATGAGTTAAGAATGCTCCCAAGTGTGCTCAGGGTGCATTCAAAATTCTCCCAACAATGAAAATTCGGTCGAAAACTTCATTCTCGGCATAGAAATTAAAGTTTTTCTGAGCATTTAAATGGAAGAGTGTGAAGCATTCTCAGCTCATATCTTCAAGTGGAATGAGCTGTAGGTAACGTCGCCCAGATAGGTATGTTGGTCCCTGCTCATTTCATCAATTTCATGATTACCAATATTTCGGTACCTATAGGTACTTGGTTGGAGAACTTCACAGATCTCATCCCTTGTTGTAGTTGTAAAATAATTGTTCAAAATGCAGTTTGTATTCTTTCTGTGGTGTGGCAACATGAACATCCGAAAATCTAAAGTTCGCGAGATTCTTGACCAAAGCGGGGGAACTTAAATGATTCACGAACTTCTATGCTCGTACTTATATTCCTCCCTATTTCAATTCATTTTAAACCAGCTTTGTCCACCCAGAGAAGATCTTTGGGCTGCGTGGAATGTGCTGAATTAACAACAACTTCCCTATAACCTGTCTCACTTGCCTCCTTCGGCCCCAAGTTTTATCAACCCCAGTGCATCACTGACTGTGACAATTTTAATTTGCCTGGAAAGAAAAATGGAGCATCTTGTCTTTTCTGGAAATAATCCTAGTTCCCAGAGAGAATCTGTTTGTGGAACGAAGCAAGTTACAGCCTCGAGGAGGTGATAAAAGGATTTTGCATCACTTTCGGAATTATTATTATGTTCCATTCAGCTCTCTTTTCTCGGGAGCACGGAAGCATTGCTCCCAGGGCGGTTGTGGGCCCACCGGGATCGAAATGGGCTGGGGAGCAAAAAAAACGTTCGCCGACTTTCGTCCGGGATGGAAAGAAATGGAGATTGGAGAACGAAATAAACCTTTTGAATTTTCCACCAGGATTGGAACGGGCTGACGAGCAAAAAAAAGCTCTTCAACCAAAATTTGACCAGGCTCCAAAATCCGTGCTCCAGGGCTCCAAATGACTTTTTGCAGCCCTGCACTAGTGTTTTCCTTTTTTGATCCTTTGTGAGAGGTAGGTAGGTACAAACATGGGTAGTGCCTTCCTATCGTAAGCAGGCCGACCTCCATGACTTGACAACCAGTCATAAAATTTTATTTCACAATGTATCTGCATCCACAGTAAAAAGAAAAGAAAAAATCGTTTCACTCACTTCATCGACATCCTGGCCGAAAGATACAGGATTCGAAATTGCATCTGAAATTTCTTTTGCTACCTCCTGTTGCTCAGCAATATCGTCCATCATGTTGTGCACCTCATCAACATCCCTGTTATAATAGAAAATGCAAAAATGAGGAGATTGAATGAGATTTGATTTAAAAATTACAAAAAAAAGAAGCACATGATGTGACAACCTGTACTAAACAACCACGAGTCCACATGTAGGTACCTACTGGCACAGAGGGATGGTTTTCTTTGTGTGCTTGGGCCTCTTGTTCCGGTGGTTACTCGTTGATCAGTAGATGTTCAATTTGTTGGCACTGTGCGACGAGTTTTCAACGAATGCCATATGGCTGCCGCTTGCAAGTTGATCATCTGGCCAAAACACCAACCAATCTTGTTCCCATTCAAGACTTATTCAACATTTCTTTGTGATTTTTGGGGTTCTAAACCAAACACAGTTGCCGCAACATGGCAATTGGTCATATAATTGAAATCAACATAAAATGGACAATTTGGTGCGATGAAAAACTTTATGCCAAAAACAATAGGTACATTTTCCAATTTTCTGACCCCGATCCCCTTGACCTCCTTCGGTCCTGTGCTGACACTCAAATGGATTCACTGCAACTCATATGGATGCACTGCACAAACCAGACGCATTGTTGATGTAGTGGCACCAAGACAAGAGCGCAATGATTATTGCTATTCCAGATAAGGCACTGGTTAAGAAGGAGCAGAGCGCCCCATGGAGGCCATGGAACACTCTGGACTTTCGAGCTCAGGCCACACACTTGTGTCTGGTCCAGGTAGGTATATGAAGAAAAAAGCAGAGCGCCACATGTGGCACCCTGGACTTGGTGAGCATATTTTTTTCCAAGCCACTTACCCGGACAGTAGCATCGCAACAGCCAATCCTGTCGCCTGAATTTGTGACGTCATCAATTTTGGGATTTTTGCCTTGCCACCGCTTTTTGCATGTTTGCCACCGCTTCGCAACTCCATCATAGGTCGCAATGGGGTTAGGTTTGGTCAGGTTAGGTTGGGTTGGGTATCGAAAATGAAATCTTGAAATTGGCTGGAATTCCCAACAACCAATTAGAGATGCGCTTGCGAAAGTGGATTGGGAAAAAATATGCACTTGGTGACAAAGCAGTTGCTTTTAATTGGACTTAAAAAAATTATTTTCCCAGGATGAACCTTGAAAAACCTAAATAAACTTTGAATTTTTGTGCACTTATTTCATTTTATTTCTTTTGGTGGGTAGGTACCTACTTACCTTTTAACAGTGTCCTGTGATGCTGATCTGATTACTTATTTCTCATTTTCTGGTAAATTTTAATAAAAGCTCCATCACCAAGATTGGAGTCCACAAACAAAAACCTTTGTGTTTGAAGCTCAACAGAAGTATCACACTACCATCCTTTGAAGAGCCAATTCAAAAATCTAGCAATCTGTGGCAGTATTTATTTGTGCAGAGCGCACTTGCGGCATTTCAAAAAGCCAGACACTGAAACAGAGAAAAAACGTGGATGAAATGACAAACCAGAGGGATACCTATGAAGGCTTTTAGATATTTTTCTTATAACGACCGCACGACATCCACTTGGTACCGACACCTCAGATATGGAACCTAAGCTTAACGACAAGTTACCTACTCATCACACCAACATTAAATACTATTCAGCATTTTTGAAATTGAATGATTCATTGGGGTGCAGTAAGGAGCAAATAAAAAAATGCACAATAAGTGAAATTGGTGATATTTTTTGCAAAATAAAGTGAAAGGATTGTAAAGAGCAGCTTCTATCTTCACTCACATGTGCTTGTGTGCAGCCTTCATCGCTTTTGCTGCGTCGTTCATAGTCTGTAGAACGGCTGTGTTGGTGTTTGCACTTTCAAGTGCCTCCCTCTGCATCTCGATTGTTGAGAGCGTCCCGTCGATCTGCTGCAGTTGTTTCTCGAATCTCTTTTTACTTTTTAGTGCTTGAATTGCAACTGCAGTAAAAAAAGGAAGAACAGCACCGATTAGTTTCAAGAAAAAAGGTCTAAATGGACAAATAGGGTGTACAGTCAAATAAACAATGATGACACCCATAATATATGTAGGTACTCATTGGTTTAAAAAAGGGAGTCATTATTGTTTCTGTGACTGCACCTACTGTACTTTCATTGGTCAATGATAATGAATTAGGGTGTGAGGAAAACACTGAACCTGCTTGTCCTGCTTGTCCTGTATGTCGGGTCCTGCTGGAAACCTGCTTGTCCTACTGGTAATGGTTAAATATGTTAGGTAATTGTTAGATTAGGTTATCCTGACCGAAACTAACCTCACCTAACCCTGACCTAACCCTAACCTGGCCATTACCAGCAGGACAAGCAAGACAAGCAGGTTAAGCGTTTTAGTCACACCCAATTAATTATTGTTCTCTCAAGGTGGCGCCAGACGATGCGTTCTTCGCCGCATGCCGAGTGCATTTTTTGCCGCAACACGAAAATCGCATCGTGTGAACGAGCGGAAAAAACGCATGCGACGAAAAACCTTCCGCACGAGAAGTTCAAAATTTTGAACATTTTTCGCACGCCGCATGCGGCGGCAGCAGTGTGTGGATGTTCTTTTCGTTACCTAATTAATCAAATCACAACTGTTGCACAAAAACAGATCGTTTCTGTAAAAATGGCCTGGGCCCTGGCATCAAGCACTACTGGAAGCATCTGTTTCCTCGTATACTCGCATCTCCGCAGACGACAAAGGAATACCAGCGATGCGATGACAGGTGACGAGGCCAGCGGCACAAAAGGCCTGTTGGAACCTGATCCAACTTGTCCGAGGCTTTTTCAGACTACCACCAGCCAGAATGTTTCGACAAAAAAAAAAAAAACGAGGAGAAACAAGACTTCGCCACTGGGCACTGTCGACGAGGCTGCATCTCAGCCAGGCTGTGGCGTGTTTGGAAAAGTTCAATCAAGGGTCATCTGGGCCTGAAAGAACTGATTGCGGCATTTTCGGCGACCGAGTAGCTGTTCGCTTCGAAACGCACCACCTTCCGCATGTGTGACCGATAACGACCGAGTGGCACATAACGCATGCGGCACACAACTCACACCGCATGCGGCAGACTACGCACCGTCTGTACCCACCTTCAGGACTTGACAGTTTCAGCTAACAAGAAAAAAAATATTTTGGTTGCATCTTATTTTCAAAGGGTGTGCATTAAATGTGCCACTAACCCCTATTTAATGCATCCCTAAAAGCAGGTCAGGAAGGTTTCACCTCATGAGAGAAATTAGGGGAAAATACCAATTTAGTAGCAATAGGATGGGCACTGCATGTACCCAATAATTGTCTTTTTATCTTGAAAAGGTGAAGATACTTGCAGAAAAACATTTGCAACAAATGAAAAAGAAGGGTTAGGCCTAATAATTAGAATAATAGGAATTAAAAAATGCAGGAAAGGAATATTTTAATGGCAATTTCAGAGAATGGCCTGAAATCAAAACTTATACCTTACAAATTATGATACAGAGAAAGGTCAGTTGGAAAACGAGTTTGGTGGAAAGTTTGGGAGTGCAAAAAGCTTGACTTTCAAATTCAGTTGCATAGTATGATGAAGACTAATCACAGTTAAGATAACCTTGTCACAGTCAGGCCAAATAACACCGAAGTAAGTAGTTAACCACTGGACCCTTCTCTCTATTAATAAATTTTCTGATTTGCCAGCTTGCTTAGGCACTCTGGCATGGTTGCTACTGTTTTGAAAAATTGGAATTCCCTGAATTTTCCAGGTTTTCCAGGAGGATTTTCAGTTTTTTCCAGGGTTCAAGATCAAGAATGGGTTGTTGAAGAAATATACCTAAGACATGGTGGAAAGAGAATTGATCGAACGGGTCAAGACAAAAATGGGATGATGAAGACAAAAATGGCAAGACAAGAATGTTCCTCAGGTGTCATTTAGAAATTCAAAAAAACAATGCTCACAAAAAATGGAAATTTTCAATTTTCCAGAGTTTTTTCCAAAAATCCCCGAGATTTCCAGGTCACAAAAAAAATTCCATGAGTTTTCCAGGTTCTCCAGGTTGGTGGCAACCATGTCTGGGTACCTATGCAGTATGCTACCCACTGTCGGAAAAGAAGAATAATTTAAACATTGGACTATGCAAGGAGCTTCAAAAGACATAATTTCCCATCAGTGACCCACAACCCCAAAAACAAATGGGGAGAGATTTTGCCGAAGAAGTACATTTTTTTGTGCTAGTAGGCCAAAAAATGTAGCAGGCCAAATAGGTAGCAGTCTTGTTCATCATTTTCTTTCGTGGAGCTAATCTGCCTATGGGCCTGTATTGGGATGAAGGCAACGTGCCATTAAATCTTCAGAAACACTCGGCAAAGTAGGAACAGCACAGATCGTATGAAGAAAGCAGGAGTATGGCCAGAAAATACAGGTTGGTACCTACCCATTGGAGTTCCCTGAAGACGAGAACCTATATCTTCGGTATGGGGTAGAGCTTCTTTAGGAAAATGAGATGTCCTGTTCACGTGACAGTTTATTTCACACATTTTGAGAGACATTG
Organism: Sinentomon sp. SZTP_YWyxl; assembly: GCA_030068105.1. Classification (NCBI taxonomy): domain Eukaryota; kingdom Metazoa; phylum Arthropoda; class Protura; order Sinentomata; family Sinentomidae; genus Sinentomon; species Sinentomon sp. SZTP_YWyxl. The sequence continues at coordinate 24,428 of JASGXE010003741.1, forward strand.
TCTGCATTGAATAACCTAGGTAGTAAACAATACCTAACGTATCAAATAGGCCGCTAACCGTTCAAAAATAAAGTTGTAAATGGAGACGTTACGCTCCCGCCCACGTGGGGTTTCATCGTGCAAAATTCAAAGCATCAAGACAGATCCTGCGCCTGGTCACTCACTGCTGCTCCCAGATGTATCAACATGAGTGACCAGGCCCAGTGATCTGTTTGAGTTTTACTTGATAAAGCCCCGTGTCAGCGGGGGCAAAACTTCACCATTTTCAACTTGTGCACTGTGTTTCCCTTTCGTGGTGCCCACATGTTGATTGAAAAACTTGATGCAGTTCCAGCACAGAGAGCACACAACGCTCAAGTATTCTGCTTTTGGCACGGAAAGAAGCAGGAAAGGACAACAACTGCGCCACAACGCACTAGCAATAATCACTTTTCGACCTGCATTAGGGTAGGATACTTAAAATCTTGCAAAAGCATGAAAGCATGAAAGAAACTGAACCAACCTCTTTTATTTTTAGTTCCGTTCTTCTTTGCGATTTCTATTTGCTGTTCAATCTTTTTCTCCAAGAAATCCTGCTTCTTCATCAGCATCTCCTCAGTTTCTCGCAGCTTTTGGATTGCATCGCCGGTAGTCGGTGCCTTGTCGTCCTTTTTTCCACCGCCAAACACTTTTGTTAAAAAACTCATGTTGACTGTGTTGATGGTTGAAGACTGCTTGTTGAGTTGACGGGTGCAAATTCAAAATTCTGCCCCTTTCCACAAAACCAAAAGTTGTCTAATTCTTGATACCTAGGCTATTTTCTAAGGAAGGCAGTAGGAGGCACATGAATAATGGAAACAATTGTATTGAAAACAAAGCAGAGCAGAAACCAAATAGGTATGGATAAGAAGGAAATGAGGTCGAGGAGATTTGCAACTAAATGCATGGAGATGAACTAGGTTAAATCAACTCCGGGGTGCAATTCCTCCCTTTCCCGTTCCCGAATCGGGTCCAACTCTACCCTCACTAGAGTTGTTCGGCTCTGGAACCATGTGTTGCAGGTCTGCCCATCTGGTTGCCTTGTCTCATACGAGGGGCATCCAAAAAGTTCCTGCAACACCGTCGTAAAAACTATACAAATAAAGGTTCATCATCATTTCCATCACATGCCTTCAATGTTATCCTCTTTCTACACAATGACATATTTGCATCGGTTCTGATGCTGTCTGATGTTCCGGTACAGGGTGTCCCGATTAATCCTTCTTGTTCCAGCATCCACAGCTGTGTTGAGCTCTTTTGGACCACCAAATGACAGCCCAGGGAGGAGAAACATGAGCACCCAGAACAGGTGGAATTCAGGGGGGTTCATTTTGGCTGCATGCTGCAAAATTTTTCACTCCCGCTTTGTCAAAAGACCAATTACAGCGGTTAACTTGTGATGACATGCATTGGCATGGAGAATGATGGGCTTGGCAAAGAAACAATGTTGCTCCTATTGAAGTCCTGGTGTGTGCCCTGCACACACACCAGGACTCTTTTCCCACCTTTTTCCGACGGTACCCTTGGCCTTCGGCCAAGGGTACCGTCGGAAAAAGGCTGGGGGGGGGGTAACCTCGGCCGAAGGCCAGGGGGGGTAACCCCCCCCCTATGCTCAACCCTGACTGGAATTGTTTATCCCACAACTCTGTTGAATCACTAATTCTGTCTCAAAATATGCCTGATTGTTCTTAATTAAGTCTAATCTTGTGGGCCCTATTCGGATCTGGTGCAATGCATGGGGTTGATAAAGTTGTGGTCTGGGAACGGGTCAGGGACCCATGCCCAGACCTAAGCCGGGAACCTGCCCGGAGACGGCGGCCCATGTTGGCGGCCCCCCACTGCGTGGTCAGTGCAAAATCTTTTTCACGCAGCTGGGTAGAGGGAGTGTTCTACTGCTGGCGAACGCTGCTGGTGCTTCCGTGACTCCCTGCGCTTGTTAACCGGCAGTTGCCGGACGGCGCTCTCGCCGCGCGACTGACGCAAGGCGAACCTTTCCCTCGTTGTAGTGCACTGGATAGGGTAGGTACTCACGTATTGCTCTAAAATGCTCTCATCCCTTATCGTGTTTCAAGCTTTGCCTTTATTTGCCATCCAAGATCATCTTGAAGTAGGTACCTAGTACCTACCCACCTATTCTTTCATTCCTTGTTTCTGTCAGTCTTCTCTCGAATCAGTTGTTCAAATCTAAATTGTGACTTTCTTTCAAAATTTTAGATCCCCCTTTTTTGCTTCTTTTTTCTCTTTGTTTTTTTTTTCACTCTTTTTTCTCGTTTTTTTTTTTCACTCTTTTTTCTCTCTTTTTTTTCCTCTTTTTTGCTCTTTTTTTCTTTTTTTTTCCTCTTTTTTATCCTTTTCTTTTTTGTTTTTGTTTTTTTCCTTCTTTTTTTTGCTTTTCTTTTTTTTTTACTTACCACCTGCATCCCTATCTTCTCGGGAAGTTCTATTTTTACTCGTTTTTTCCACTTTTGTGTATTTTTTTGAGATTGTGATTGGGTATGCATGAGGAAATGAGTGTTAGAGTTTGCTCAAGGTTGGATCTTGCCTGGTTGTGTATGTGTGTGTGTCTGCTTGGGTGTCTGAAGTGATTGCTCTACGACTAGGCCCCGTCCACATTCCGATGATCTCTTCGCGGTCCTTTCCCCCCTTTTCCCTTTCCCCTTCTTTTCCCTTTCCCCCTCCTTTCGATAATGCAGCCGACGGTCGCGTTTCCTTCCCATCCCTTCCCCTCCCTTCCCCTCCCTTCCCTGTTATATGATGAAACTCTGCTGTTCACAATTGATGATTGCCTTTATGGCATGAAAACCTGTAGAACAGAGTAAATCTGATACCGATACCGACATACGAGTATGTGACATTTTCTAACGATGGATAAATCCGAAATGGCGAAATGCATGACGACGAACACACCCAAACTGGGTTGGATTTTCGATGGTATGTTTGTTTAAATTTGAGTTGGATTTTTTTTCATCGTCTAAAGTTGACCCAAAATTGCAAATTTTACTTCATCTTCGCGAATGCAGTGTGGTCAAAAATTAAATTTGAATCCTTTGTGACTGGTGCCTTCATTGCATGCTGCATCCACGTCGATGCTGTGTGGTTCAAAAATTTCATAGGGTGTGACTAAAATGCTGAACCTGCTTCTCCTGCTGGAAACCTGCTTGCCCTGCTGGAAACCTGCTTGTCCTGCTGGGAATGGTTAAATAGGTTAGGTTATTGTTAGATTAGGTTATCCTAACCTAAACTAACCTGACCTAACCCTAACCTGGCCATTACCTACCAGCAGGACAAGCAAG